>JACXGK010008353.1:0-15567 GCA_016801125.1 Novumbra hubbsi
TGTGGGGTGCTACCAATAGTCAGGAAGTATTGTGGGGTGCTACCAATAGTCAGGAAGTAATGTGGGGTGCTACAAATAGTCAGGATGTAATGTGGAGTGCTTCCAATAGTCACAATGTAATATGGGGTGCTACAAACAGTCAGGAAGTAATGTGGAGTGCTTCCAATAATCCGGAAGTAATGGGGGGTGCTACCAATAGTCCGTAAGTAATGTTGAGCGCTTCCAATAGGCAGGAAGTAATGTTGAGTTTTTCCAGTAGTCTGGAAGTAATGTGGAGTGCTACCAATAGTCAGGAAGTAATGTGGAGTGCTTCCAATAGTCAGGAAATAATGAGGTGCTACCAATAGTCAGGAAGTAATGAGGTGCTACCAATAGTCAGGAAGTAATGTTGAGTGTTTCCAGTAGTCAGGAAGTAATGTGGGGTGTTATGTGTGTTCTGTTTTTCTTTACATTTTACACAGTCTGAACTTTGGAAACAGGGTTGTAATTAATTAAGAATTTACAACAGTAATTCATATTGGAGCCATTCCCTCTCTTTCTGATATACCCTCTTCTACGAATTAAAGAGCTGTGGTCTGTATGTCCGTGCAGCACCTCTGCACCCTCAGAAAACACGGCACTGTTGTGTTTACAGTCACTGGCCAATGTTGCCCAATGCTATCCACCGTCAACCCCTAGCACCAACCCCAGCTAATTACCCACACATTCAACATTCATCTTAATTACCCCCCTGACTTAATTAATTTAATCGATAATTAATTTAAATATAGTTTTACAATTAATTATTGTTGAATTGGTGATAATTAGCATGGTTAATTAACTGGATGGTGTCTGTATTCCTCTGGTGTTTGAGGCTCAGAATTCAGAGAACGCTTGAACTATTGTTTACCATAAAACCCTGATTAGCTCTTCTGGCTAACTGCACAACACGTTTCAGCTCTCAGTCTGTTTAATCTGGTCGGGGTTGCTCAAAACCAATGTGACTGTCATTAGTTTGAAACTATTATGCCCTACTTGGCTTTTATTATTCTCAAGCACGATGCCTCCCCTCTGTGTCGCCGTTCGGTAAAACTAATGTATTTGGTCAACGTAACAAAACATTGATTTTGTCAGCAAACAGCTCTCCTAGCTCCCACCCCCCAGCCGCGCTCCCTCACCTATTAATTCCCGTCCTCCTCGCTCTCTCCCCGCACACGTCTCCCTGCCCCTCCCGCCGCTCCCATCGTCTCTCGCTGTTAAGTCGTGGAGTCATGGTAATAAGGGTTCCCCGGCTGTCTCGCTGAGAAAGGGGGGGGGGGGGGGGGGGGGGGGGGTTTGGGGGGGCATAAAAAGAGGAGAGATCGATAGTGTCACCTTTACACTGCCCCGTCGGGGGCCTCGTAACCACGCCACTGGCGACCCAGCAGGCACCTGGAGACGGAGCGGGAACAGCAAGAGGAGCTTAGCAGCTGGCTGAATACACATCTGCGGCCCCGTGGCTTTACATTGGCAGTGCTGGGAGTCCGGGGTTAACGCCGGCTGTATCGCGCCCCAGGACGTAGGCAGTGGGGATGTGTTACATGATAATGTAGCGGTCGACTCGCGGGAATAGCCCCGGCCAATCGATGGCATAACGGTCTGACCTCTTGACCTGTGCAATGACAGTGCCTGTCCTGGCTGGTTATTGTAAAGGCTGCAGGGATTCTTCTGGACCGGTTAATAATGTCTCTTGTCTGTGTGTTTCCGGTCGGAGTTCTGGACATGCAGCGTTGACTGTACTGAAAATGGGAAAATGGAGGGGAAAAAAATATGTTTTTATTAATCTTGGTAGCCCTGAAGGAAAATTTGCTCGCAAAAGTTTGTCTTTTCCTGTTTGACCTCCGGGGGAATACCAAAGCTAGTTGTGATTCCCATTGCGCAAAAAACAAAGGAAGCAAAGTATCTCTGAATCAAGCCCTTTTGTTCAGGTCCTGTCCTGATTTGTCCAAATAATCAATGACGAAATTCCAAAACAAGGAACAGCTGACCTCGGCCTGTAAATTAACGTAATCCTCCATAGACCCTGGCAGATTCTCATCTTTTAATCTGTCTGTGAGAATCTGCCCGCAAGAGATGGCGGTATTTTAATTTTTATTGAAGTGGGTTGTGTGTGCATGTGAATGTGGCCCCTGGACACTTCCACGGTTGTATGCAAATGTGTGAATTTATGACAAAGCACACACACGCGCGCGCGCACACACACACCGCTTCTTCGTTGGCTCCTGCCCGCAGAGCTAAGTCTCAGTGGCTCCGGATGGCCCGTGAAGCGGAGCGAAAACCGGGCAGAATTTAATGACATGTATGACAATTATTGTTCGGCCCGTGGAGACAGACACAAATTTAATAAGTTCTGCGTGTGTCTGCCCTGCAGCCTCATCAGTGGGAGAGTCTCTCCGGGCCGGCGACAGACTCCACAATCCATCCCGCCGTTACGATAAGCTGTGACTTAATTAATTTAATAGGGTCAGGAGTTATTACAACCACCAACAGCCCCCTTATTACCTCCGCTCGGTCCCCGGCTTTATCAGTACCCCTCGCCCCCCTCTTCTAATGTACAGGTACGTTTTCCATTTTCCGGTGGGTTCTCTCCCACGTGTGGTCTGCGTGATCCGTGTGAGGCAGCTGTGGGGGGGGGGGGGCTTAGAAGGAGGTTCCACTGTAATACTCTCCCTCCGATTGACGGAAACACTCCAACGGTTCCAGAACAGGAATGCGTTGTCGGAATTCATCGGCTGCAAGTTCATTTCGAACACGCTCCACGTCCAGTAAGATCCCATCAGGCCATGTGTCTGTTTCCACGGTCTCCAACCACCTGTTGGAGAGTTTCCCTTCACATTTCGCCCGATTTCCACGGGATTGGATTACACGTAAGCCGATGTGTGTTTATTCACCACAATAAAGATATAATAAGATATAATATAATCATCCCAGGAAGCTGCGCGCTGCATTCAGGTGTACGGTAAAGAGCCAGTCAGGTAATGCTGGATGAGTGTAACTCTCCTCTTCTCCTCCTCCGCTAAGTTACTATGGTAATCCTCTTAACGTTCTACTCCATGTTGCAGGCCAGATATCAAACTATACAGGACGGTATTGACGCAGGCACACAGAGACCCACCGCTGTCAGATGCCCAGGCTAGCAAGCAAGATGTCTAATGTCTGTTATATTCTTGTGAATCCGCCTTAATAAGGCGTTCATTTCATGGTATTGAAAGAACTCTCCACTTTGCTGTGTTTTGTCCGAGGTAAAAAGTTCTGAAAGGGACACATAGCAGACATTAGACATCTAATTGTCCAACCATTATAAACACGTTGTTCCCTGAAAGGAAGGAATCCGTGGAACATGGTGGCTATTTTTCATCCACGTCGGTTTTCAAACATGTGTCTAGGCATGTAATCTAACGCCAAGGCAAAACTAAATGAAACGAAAAGCATAAATATGCACTTTTAAGTCATTGTCTGGAACTAGAGGACAGGTTGGGCTTTGCTGTACGATGTACTCAAGCATGTCTTTTATTTTAAGTTGAGATTGACTTCCAATAATTGTCTTTTTCCGGGGACTTTATAAGAAAGATCAGACAATGTTACATTATCACTTAAATCTTTAGTTTTTTCGGGGTACTATACTGGTCCTAAAAAGTCACGTTTCTAAATAATAATATATATTGATCTTAAAACAATTCCACACGATTTGAACAAGGTAATAATTTCTCTTTTAGGACAAAATGGAAGACTTATAAGACGGTACCATTGTTCTGTATGAATCTCGCTCATCACATACAGGAAATAATGATCAATGTAATGGGAGGACAATCCATTTTTCTACCTCTGAACACAGACAAAAACAAACGTTCTTATAAGCGTGCGCAGCCAATGAACATAGAAATCTAAGCATGTAGACAAGCAGGCCTGGTTGAATGTGTAGTGAACAAAAAAGGCTGGGCAGAGAGAAATGTTTCATGAATTACATCGTTTTTAAATCTTGTATTTACATAAGACTCTCAACATGCCTTAAAGACAGAGAGACAAACTGGCAATCCCCCTTTTTGACCACATCTCTGATCAACTGTTGTCCAGACCAACCCTCTCAAAGCTGTTTAATTGTTTTTTCAACCCTTACGAGATTCTTTCTACGCTCTGATTATGTTGATCCTCAATTAACCCGACGATTGCTGCGTGTCAAGCAGCATCACAAACGCGTTCCAACATACTGAGCTGTCACTCCAACTACAAGAACGTACAGGACCCAAGCGGATGTGCCACGAGGCAACTTGAAACATCTGGCTGTAGAGGATCTAGATTCCCACCACGGGCCGCAGTTCACTGCCGGTCAATTTGCAAGCGGCAACCTTGTCCTGTATTACCGAGGCGAAGGAACAATACGGGGACGGAGTGTTGACTGAGTGACTGTGAGTAGACATGCCGGGTAAATGACAGGCCTGACCACATCAGGGGTCACCGCTCATTTCCATGTCTGAAGCGGAGCAGCACCGATGCCGTGGCTGACGTTCATGCATGAATAATTAGGAGCTTGAGACGGGTGCTGACAGAAGGATATGACTCCGAGCCAAGACAGGAGAAGGTGTTTATTTCTCTGTCTCACCCCATCTCTTTCAGTCCATCCCTCTGTCCCTCTCTTTCTGCCTCTCTCTCCATCTCCATCTGTCTGTCACTCTCTGACTCTTTCTGTCACTCTGTCTTTACTTCACTCTCTCCTATATTAAGTCCACTACTGTGAAATGAAAGTTCAGGGACCATGCCCGGAGCTATTCAGCGTTCTCTTCAATAGTCCCTAGATGTTTTGATTTGTTGATTAGACCCTGTAACAAATCATTTGCTTATCGGTTGGACTTCTAAGTACAGCTACACCGAGCTAAAACTCATGTTAACCCAAACGGGTTCTCTGAAGGTTCTTCGGGGAAAGCTAACCCTGCCGTCCAACCACAGTTCCTGTCCATCTGGATGTGATCTTGTTTACCACTGGATTTCCCTCCCAAATGAAAGCGCCACCGCCACCACTGAAGCCGTCAGTAACCACAGAAGATTTGAATGGCATTTGTCTGTGACCTTCAGGCAGGTCATGACTGTGAATGAGAAATCTAATAAAGTAATAATAAGATCACATGGCGGTCTGTCCTGCACCGGTGACCTGGTGCGCCTCGGGTATTGAGACGTGTGGCGGAGGGCACGTGGGGGTTTTGGGGGAAAGTCTGGTCTTGGGCAATTTTAACGGGAGCTGAGAGCATTTTATCATCTTGAAATCTTATTAAAATCTGTTCATATCAGGAATAATACGATGCCCTATTTTCTGTTGCTGTTTAGAGTTGTGAATACATTGATACGGTCATTTTTGTGTTTCATACATTTATGAATGTTTGTGTTGTTGGCATTTGTGAAAGCAATATTGTAATGGAAGTAATATAACTGGCTGTGCATTTGGACAACAACACACACTGCAGTTAATAAAGGCAAGTGTGATCCATTCTGGTCCATTTGCTGCCTATAGCAAGGGTCTGAACCCAGGAGCTATAGTACCCCTACCTTATAATACCCTAAGGACCTCATAGTTTGACCTGGGCGTTCACATGGACCAGTAATATTACTGCTAGATTATAGATGGTTATACCGATCTACATTACAACTATATATTTATATATATATATATATATATACACGAATAGTAGTAATAGTAGAAGTAGTTGTGGTAGTAGTAGTAGCATTACTACACTTAGTATTGGTAGTGCTAGTATTTGTAGTAGTGGCAGTGTGAACAGTAGCAGTAGTAGAAGAGTAGTAGAATTAGCTTGTGAAAAATGGTTACTGATGTTCAGTCATGACCAAACACAATGTACGGCAACACTTTGAGAATCCCAAGAGTGGGCCTGTAGATGCTGTACAGATCATCTATTGACTGCTTGTAACATGTTAACTATCTACTAACCCTTAACTATATCCTAACCTTTATTGCATCCCTAAACTTAACCTTAACCCTTACCCTAAACCTTACTCGAAACCTAACCCTAACTTTAGCAAGCAGTTGTTTCTCAACCGATAGTGAAGGTTTGCTGATTGTAATACTATCTAGAGAACATCCACAGTTGGTCCCCGAATCAAGGGGAACCCAAAGTGGGGTAGATCTATCAGTACTAATAACGCACCTGAAAAAATCAGACATTTTCATAATTGACTATATTGCATAAATCCACAGCAGGTAGTGGCAGGGCTGTCCAGTTTGATAGCGTATGTGCACATACAGGTTCCATAGACTGGTAGGCAACATTGTGGTTGATTTTGCCAATGTCACAAATATATCTCTGTATTTCAAAGTACTTCCATTTATTACCATTAAGCAATAAAAAACGCCACAGTTCAACACACTAAATGTTTCAGACCAGGTAGTCATCAATCAAAACCAACAGGCCATTCTTATGTAAAATGAATGGCTAAAGCAAATTTCCTTGGTCCCTCATGCTTAAGTATGTTGCATGCATCTACCTTTAATTTATTTTAACATAAGTAATTGTTTTGCCATGGAGATGCCATGAATCATTTGTACATTTGACTTAGAGCTGTAAGACCTAAGTACAGGGGATAGACGAAACAATGGAAACACCACATGAAAAATGACTGTTACTTTAAAGTAACTAAATCACTGATGCTTTAGAGGTCCCATTAGGCTGATTGCAAGGAAGCTGTACACATCTGTCCACTAAAAAAGTTCTGGATATTAGAGGTTTCACAGCGCTATGAGGTAACTAACAAAAAGAAGAGTCAGGTTTCCAAATTGGAAGTACACAAAAACGCCATATGATATAAGGTGTGAAGGGGATTAGTCCCCAAAAACATGCAAAAACATCTACAAATCACATCGTCTAAGAAGAAGTTCTCAAAGCTGACAGCCTTGAAATGACCACCGAACGGATTCAGCAACCCTGTGACCAAATCTGGACCACTGAGCAATAGGAAAGGGGTAATAGAGTCTGATCTTTCAGCCTATTGTCCACTTCGTGACGGGTTATCGTTTGGTAAATGCCACAGGAAGGCATCAGCCCACAGCGTCCGCTGACTAATGTAAAACATGGTGAAAATCCGAATGGGTATGGGCAGCCCTTTTGCAGGATCCTAATCATATGGGCAGCCTAGGATTGCTCGAGATGGTCAAATAACGGCCAAGGAATATGATGCCGTTTACCAGGACCAGGGGGGCTGTATTGTGGAAATAGGTCAGTTGATAATGACCCCTACGTGCACTGCTAAACAGGCTTTTTTGTCAGTAAAGGGATCTTAAATCTGTAATATGTTATAATATGTTTCTTTTTTTTTCAACAACAGTACTTTGTTTACAATAAATCGATAAAAAAGCTTGTGGGCATTATATAGTAAATCCATGAACAAAACGTGTTCCAGAGACTACTGAGTCTAATGAGTTTGTCTGAATTTAAACCAGCTGCCATTACATTTTGTAAAAAAAAATTAGCGTCCACAATAAACTGAATAAAACGATGTGGTGTTCTCTCAAAATGTTAAACATGCACTGTCAGAAGTGGAAAGTGAACCCCTCCGAGCCGTGTTCCTCTCTAGGTTTCGTCCTAAATGTCAGGCCCTTTAGGGAGTTTATCCTAACCACGATGCTTCAACACTGTTGTTGTTGGCTTTTAGGGGTTTCAGGCTGGGTGTTTTGTAAAAGCACTTTGTGACACCTGCTGATGTAAATAGATGCATTTGATTGATTTACTTTATTTTAGCTGAATGGTTGAAGAATTACTGTCATTTTCATTTCATTTTCATTTTCAACCAATTTTTCCAGAATATTTTACTCTAAGGGAAAAACACAGCACAACAGCATATTTTTTGGCCTTGGGGTTTTTCAATGTATTTTCTTAAAGCAGTCAATACATGCTGAGTGAAAACCTAAGTGAATGTAATAGGACTTCCTGTACTGCCTGATTATTTGTGTTTTATAAGAAAAGCTACATTAATTTCTAGCAAAGATCAGATGTTCACTTAATCAGTGAGAAAATCTGTGGAATGTTGGCTCAGTTCGAATTTGTTCCAAAAACTTTTGCCGTCTCATCGCAGAACATTCTCCCCTCAGGGGATTTGGAAATGACCACCTAATGCTTCAGAGTTCTGGGTCTGGGCATCAATCTGGCTCTCTTTCCGTCAATGCTGATTCTTCAGTGAGGTCCTGTCAGCTGCATATTCTACTGTAAGGATATTAACCAAATGTTAATGCCGTGAGAAGAAGATAAATAAGGGTGTGTAGGAGTTTTTTGTAGCCTGGACGGCAAGTTTTAGAGATGGTACACATTGTGATATTATTTTTCTAGCTCAATATCTAGACTTTCTATTCTGCGTTCTCTTCAGACGTGAGCACAGATACGGACACACTGTACGATATAGAATTCTCTTCAGACCTAAGCACAGAGACGGGAGTAACGTACAATCTAGGTTTCTAAAACAGACATCTTCTTTATCTATCACACACACACACACACAGACACACAACCAGGAAAGCACGCATGCACGCACACACCCGCGATAAAACAGTAATGAGGGTTGGCAGGTCTGCATTGGGCATATGTGAGGCTGAATTTACAGCTTCATATTCAATTAGCGTTACTGTAGGGGCTCACCGTGAGAGAGCCCTGGGCCGTGAAGAGAGCCAATTCAATAAAGCACAAAAAACAGACCAGAACATCAACATCTCTAATTGCATCAAATATACATTGACCAGGGCCCCGCTTCAAAGTGCATGAATAGCTATAGAATGAAGTCTAAAGGGTAGGGAGGCATTTATTATAGATGGCACTTATCAAAACAAGGTTTATGGTTATATGAATAATTGTTACCCACAGAAGGTGGATGTATACTCCTTCAATTAGCATGTTAGGCCCGCAACATGGTCTTTTAAGGAGGGTTGATTGGCAGGAGCGCTTGCATGTTACTGGACTAATAATTGTGCGGTGGATTAATAGTCTTCACGTTTGGCTCAACCAAGCTTTGTACTGCCCACCTGACGATGCATTCATTCTTAAGTGTCAAACTAATCTAGAAATGAAACAAAAGCGGTACTGACAGAATTCCACCGTGGATTGATATTGGGACTTTACCATGCGTTGGGCGTCATTGATCTGTACATTCACTATCACTTTAAGTGGTCCAGTGTAGCCCAGGTGGTTGAGCTTGGTTATGCCAGGGGATGTGGTTACCATTCCCACGGGAGGTTAATTAGAAAGTAATGACAATATATACAGTAAGTCGCTCCGGATGAAAGTGTCTTTTAATTTACTAGAATCTTGAAATGTTAAAAGTAAAAAAGGGGTTGAATTATATTTACTTTTATATAACAACAACTAGTTAAGTTATGAAACAAATTCCAAAAACAACTATGTAGCACAAACTGTTACACTCAGAAATGTAGGAATCATTATTTTGTACTTTTGCACAAGCTGTTGCTGAATTAAAGACATGATGATGAGATTCATATTTTAACTTTGTTTAAAGTTTTACCATGTTCCACAAGCATTTCCTATGCAATAAAAAATATAAATAACTTCTAACGGAGACAGATCAGGGACAGTCATACAAAAAGATGCCTCTATCAAAAACACTGAAAGCTATTTATTACAGAACGTGATGACACAGCACTTTCTTATGGTTGAGACAATAACCTCTTTGAAAGATATGAATTTAAAACCCTTCTACCATCTCGATTCACAGTACCCCAGAAAACCTCAAACCTACTGCAAAGTAGAAGGCACTTCAGTCGCCGCTGGTGGATGGAAGAGTTTACACATTTTGTCGGGTCCAAACACACTTCAGCAGCTCGGGGCTTTAAGAGTGTAGTCCTTAGGATGTGCAAACACCAGTGAATCTGAGTATTTTACCGCACCAAGTCCCTCTTACCCTAAAAGCTATGTGATTATACCTCCCTGAATTTCCCTTTGAAACTTTCTGATCTCTTCCAAAGTAAATGTCCAACTGGATGTGATCCTCATTGGTGTGAGCAGTTCAAGGGCGACCGGGACTGGTGTTCTTGTGTTTAGGAAGCGTTCCGTTTTTCTCTTTGTACCCATAGTAGCTTCTCCGGAGAAAACACTCTGTCACTATTCCCATTACCTAACTGACAAGACTCATAAGAGTTCAGCCCCCCGGTTCGCCCTGTTCTCCCCAGCCCCTCCGAGCCACGACAAGCCTCTCTCCGTCCCAATGATTGGTTGTGAATTGGTTCTTAGTTGGACGTGTATTGAGGGGGACATGTGACCTTGGCCCTGCTCTGGCGCGTTCTGTTTGCCCTGGTGTTGGGCAAATATCTCTGGGGTTAGGGCAAATATCTCCGGGGTTAGGGCAAATATCTCTGGGGTTAGGGCAAATATCTCCGGGGTTAGGGCAAATATCTCTGGGGTTAGGGCAAATATCTCCGGGGTTAGGGCAAATATCTCCGGGGTTAGGGCAAATATCTCTGGGGTTAGGGCAACTCATACTCAAGTCAGTGGCCCCCTATCCAACCCCACCCCACCCCCCCTTAACCTTGACCTTTTCCCTGTTGCCGTGCTGGCTTCCATTTGGTTTTGCCCCCTAATTAGGGACAGAATGAGGCAGAGGCTCATTGAATGTACGACGTAGACAGGAAACGGGCCGCGATGCAGGGCGTGCCTCTGAGTCTCATTTCCTATAAGGGAATCCAAAATGCGGCATCAAAGGCTAGAAGGACGCGGCGCCATCAGCGCGGGGAACTTCTCTACCGTGAGTCAGCGGACATTCAAAGGAAGCCTGCTCCATCCCAGCACAGTCATTGTGCTCCCAAGGCCGTGCCTCTGTATGGGTGTGTGTCGTGTGGGGTGTTTTGTGCATGCATGTGCACGTCCGTGGCCTATGTCTGATTGGCTACTTGCCACTTAACACAAGTACCCTTAGCTGATGGTGGTCTTAGTCTCAGCGGCGCTGGTCAATCTCGGTGGACACAGACCTCTCTAACACAGCACTGCTGAACCCACAGACAAAACACACACACAACCCCAGGGCAACACGCAGGGCCCCCAACCTTTCACAAAAGCAGGGCAGGAGGAAGCACACACACACACACACAAACACATGAGCCGTTTTGGTAGGTTATTCTGTCCTCAAATTGGGTTGTTAATCATTTCCTTATAATTTCCATTTTTCCCCTCTATGTTTATGTGTATTATAGTTGAACCACCTGGGAGAGACTTACTGCTGTTGTCACGAACCTCACTTCATCGTGTTCTCTGTGAACACTCCAAGAAGCCAAATGAAAGGAACAAAGCTATCCACTTGTGTGTTCTTATATTTGCATCCCTTTTATACTGATGTAAGCATTGTTTAATTTCACAATCTTGAGATAACTAGTGCTGTCGAAAGACTGAAATAAATCTGATAAATCGTATAATCTTCTGTGGTTAATCATGATCCCGTATGTTTATTATATTAAATATGAAATGAAAGAAATACTCAAACTATTTTATATAAGTATTTATATAGGACAAACACTAGCTGTAATCAAAAGCTTCCTAATTGGTCGCTGGACACGGTATTTTCAAACAAATCCCAAACAGAGAAGCTACTGTATTCTAAGAACACAGCTGAGTGGCAAGCTTGTATCGTTTGTTATCTGTTATCCATTCATTCTGTCAACATATTTCTACTGTACAGTACCGCAGTCCTTTATCATGGTGGTGCTCATCAGGTAGGCAAACAAGGGAAATAACATGGAGGTGTATTTATTACGATGTTTAATGCAATCTTGGTGTTAATAAGCTTTCTATGTCTTTGTAGCTAGCTATAACTGCAGCTAGTCAATCGTTTTTATGTTACATTGAAAAAACAGGCCTTGAAATGCTATTAATTCAAATTCCAAAACAGATAACTTTCTATAAAGATATACAAATGTTTCATGTGTAAACTTGAGTAAATCTCATGTACTTTTGTGATTAATTGCAAAACATTCTCAAGAGGTTGTACATTTCCAAATGAAATAATATGTAAATGTATAAGTAAATTCATACAGTAAAAAAAAAAAACAATGTCAAATCAAACTGCCATTGAGATTAAATGCATATTATTGTCAGGCTGTTAAATGAAAAAGAACGTAAAAAATATCTTAACTAACAAAATGTGTTAATTCAGTATTTGATCACATAAAATCCTGAAATTATCAGATTTGTAGTTATTACGACATTACCTTTGTTTTATACTGAGATTATTTTACAACAACTATTAATTGAAATAGAAACACAATTTGTCCTTTCAAAAAATATTTAAAACTATTTTTTTTTTTTCTAATTACATGTTTCGAATATGTTTTTAATAAGGTTTCACTTGATTTGTTAAAACGTGTGTTTAATATATTTTTTCAGACATTCTATCAAGATAATTTAAGGGCACAGAGAGTTGAAAATAATTGGTCGTATTTCATGCATTATAGATACATTCCACTTTGATGCATTTCTCAATAGTGTGAGTGATAATAAACTAGTGACATAAATGACCCCCACATATTATCCTTCACAGGGCAGGAAATAATGCATTGATACATGTTCAATCAAGGTCAAATGTTACATGTTAATTGGGTGGATGGTATGTGTGTGAACCTGGAAATATAGCCTAATAAAGGGGATTCCTTGAGGACAGCAGGAGTCCAGTTCAGAGAGTTTGTGCTAATGAAATCCCTCACTATTCCATCCGGCAGAAAAGAGGGAAGTGAGAGAAAGAAGATAGACAGAGAAAAGGAAAGAGTGAGGCTCCATATTTAGCCTAAACCTTGAAGGACATGCATAGTATCAACCCCACTTAAATCAATCCGCTGGTGCAAAATATAATTTCCTGCTTCAGAAAGTTTGTGAAATATGTGTGTGGAATATGTGTGTGGAATATGTGTGTGGAATATGTGTGTGGAATATGAAACTTTGGCCAGAATGCGAGTGGCTGCTGTTCTGCTTCCCTGACCGGTGTAGCAGCCGAGAAATAACACAGTTTTAGAGGGGGTCAAAATAACAGTAGCAGTTCTCTGTCAGCCCTGAATCCATTACTGGTATGGCTATAGTTCATGAATCAAATACGATTAGTCACACAATATCCATTCTTATTGGAACTCTCTCACCTCAGGCTTTGGTTACATGAATTGACAAGCACTTTTAGGGCGAAGAGAATGAACTATTTGGTTCCAATGGTCTTGTACAGATGGCTCCAGCGTGGTAACACAATGCGTGGCACCAGCTCTTGCCCCAGACCACACTGGGGGTTGGTACGGTTTGGGCTCTGGGCACAATCATATTTGCTTCTACACAACTTCTGGAACTGAAAAAGGACAGTTATAAAAACACAAATCCACATGGGTTTTAGCTGGGTTAACAGAATTACATCAGTCAGTATATACAAAATGTGCTGGGGCGAATGGTGTCTAACAATTAAATGTTATCTTTTGACTCAAATAACACCATCAAACTAGGATACTAATTAATGCACCGCCCCATGTATAAAAACAGGTAAAGCAGGTTTATTTCCCTCGCAAACTCCACCAGCCCCTAAAGGTCGAGAGTTAAAGAGGTAGAGTTATATTGACGTAATTAGGTAAAGAAGGTAGGAAGGTAAATAGGTACTGAGGGAGGGGGTGAAGAGGCAGAGTTATATTAAGTTATTGAGGTAGGGAGGGGAAGAGGTACTGAGGGAGAGGGGTAAAGAGGTAGGGTTATATTGAGGTAATAATGTAAATGAAGTACGGAGGCGAAGAGGTATTGAGAGAGAGGGGTAAAGAAGTGGAGTTATTTTGAGGTAATGAGGTAAATGCGGTTGGGAGGTGAAGGTGTACTGAGGGAGAGGGGTAAAGAGGTTGAGTTATATTGAGTTAATGAGGATGGGAGGTGAAGATGTATTGAGGAAGAGGGGTAAAGAGGTAGAGTTAAATTGAAGTGATAAGGTAAAGGAGGTAAGGAGGACCAGAGGTATTGCGTGAGAGGGGTAAAGAGGTAGAATTGTATTTAGTCATTGAGGTAAGGGAGGTAGAGAGGTGAAGAAGTACTGAGGGAGAGGGGTAAAGAGGTAGAGAAACCAGAAAATGTGTCCCACAATGTTACTTTACTAAAGAACTGTTTCTGGATTTATGTCCTTGCAGCTGGACAAAGTTAAGCTAGTTAATTTCAGTTCATGGCCACTGCTGTAGAAGACATATATTGCAGACGGGGCTCTGTCTCTATACTGTCATTCGACCCGTTCCTGAACGAGTTGACGGCGGCTGTTTGCTCCGGACGCTCCATTAACCTTTGATCTTGTGCAGCGGCGGTGCCATTGGTATCTTGACTGGTTCCGACTGGTTATGGAAAGGCTGCCCCCTGCAGGTCAGGCATACCGGTGTGCTGCATTATACCGGGACACCCTCCATCAGGTAATAGACCTTAATTAGGCATTCGTGCGTCGCCGTCTGCCGTCTCCACCTTTCTCCGTTTTTTCCCCCGGAAACCCCATGTACACAGAGACACACCAGCGCACACAAATTTACTGGGCCCTTAGGTGTTCATTATTTGTTCCCGCGGCCCACTTGATAACAGGTTTTTGTTAGCTGTGCCCGGGCCACATGAGAGGATGTGGACGTGACGCGGTCCCGCGTTGGGCCGACTGTGCACACGCACAAGGTGGAGAGCGGAGAGGCGACGTGCATCTTTAAAGCCCTGAGTATTTATCTCACAAAGCCTTCCGCCCAGCAATGAAGAAATAACCACAACATCTCTCTCTCTCTCTCTCTCCTTTTATCCCTGGTGAACGGAGAGACGCGGAGGACAGAAAGCCTCTGATGGGTTTCTTATCGTGATTTTATAAACCAACACAAAAGGGCCTGATTCATTCAATTTATTTATGATTTATTTGATATATTTGACCGATTTCGTGAGGGAGGAACGGAAGCCGTGGAAGTGCGGTTTGGCTGTGGGTTCCAGGACGTAGCAGGAGAGGGAAAAAGATCAGACGGTCATTTTGGCTTTCCGCCCCCTCCCTCTATGCCTCGCTGAAATGGCCTCAGCCGCCCGGGGGGCGCGCCACAGATGATATTTGTGTTTGTTTTGTTCCCATTTTCTGAGGAAGGTGACCTGTTGACAGATAATCTGTTGCTCCGCGGTGCCAGCACCGGGGGCGGCCATTTTGGAAAGCCTTATCGTCATCCCCCAGCAGCTCTGGGTGGAATTTCCTCCATCAGTTCTGAAATAAAAGACACTGTGATGGAGTTGGGCGGTGTTGAATGCTGTGGCCGAGACTCTTCTTTGGTGGTGTTGGTGTATGTCGCTGTCCCTCTTTCTGCCTGTCTTGTATTGTGAGATTAATATTAAAGCTGGGATCCGTAGTGGTGAGAATGCTGTGTCTGTTTGCCATACGACAACAACACAGAGCGACAACAAACAGTGTTTACATTTCTGGAGCCATCACCCGTGTTGGTCGTTTTTTAGAGCGATGCGACAATGTGTACTATCATAATGTTTTACCACATAATGCTATTCTGCCCCTGCCAAAATTGGCCATTGAACACAAACAACAGTGGCCATT
>JACXGK010008354.1:8530-22730 GCA_016801125.1 Novumbra hubbsi
GGGGGGGGGGGGGGGGGGGGGGGGGGGGGGAGTTATATCTGTTATTGGATCTGTTTGTCATGCGTTATCAGGGATCACATTTCACAGTGCGCCGACCACTAAATTTGAACTAGTAGTTGAAGAAACTAAATAGAATGATATAAAGCTACATTTGTAACAGATTTTAGTTCACGTTATGTTTTAACTGTGGACAAGTTGAACCCTGAGAATAGTGAGCTGCTTGCTGTTTCTGTCCCATGTGTACTGGTGAGAGAATAGTGGATATTTAGAGGTCATTACAAAATACAATTATGAATAAACTATTTACTAGTTATTAATCTATTTATTCAGTTTGTCCACTGTGGAGTTCTCATTCTATAACAAATAGCCAACATAAATTAGGCTGGGAAATAAATGTTATGCACCCAGGGCAGAGCTATGAGTGGAATAATAGAAAAAGTGACATACAGCAGTGATGTCCAGTCGCTGTTCAACCTGCCCTGACCTCCTTCCTTTTTCCTTAATCCAGATCAGCTCTGGAGACCTTTTGCCTCTTCTCATTTCCCTTATCAATTTATCCCGGAACAATGTGTGTGTCACCCGACTTTGAGAATAATAGGGTCACTTCCATACTTGATCCCTCAATACCTCTCAGAAATATTTCTTTGACAGTAACGTCAGATGGTTTAATCTAGTGTGATTGCAGTCTGTCATAATTGCTATTCACATTGCCCAAGATTTGTCCTAAATCTTCATCCCCCATCCTCTAAGGCCAGGGCGTCTCTAGTTCTGTACAGTCTTGGATTCTTTCTATCAGACAGGTTGATCCAAAAAGGTGATGTAGAGAGGATCTATACATGCAGCTATGTTTATATACACGACTACACTGTAGTTGCAATGTGGACCTTAGGCTCTTCAATGGCCCATTTACTGTTTGTATGTATTTTTTTAATTTAACCTTTACATAATTTAACGAGGTGCTGGACGATTTGCAGAGCTGTATTATAGATGAATAGCTTAAAGTACCTTTGTATGTTTTTAGTTAATATATTTCACAGCATGGGGTTCAGATTGTGCAACTGGTCCATGCCTTATATTAGAGGATTAGAGAATCACATATTACTCACCTAGTCCCGGGAATATTAAAGACGGCTATGGAAGTTGGAGAACACAAACGGCCTTGTCCCTTTTACAATAATGTTGTTGTGTTAATCTAAAAATGTACTTGACAAAAACCTGTTACTGTTTTCGTTGCGTGTATGTTATTATTATAAAACCTGTTGCATGTATGTCATTATTAACAATAAACCAATGAGAAGGAGGACAGGTATCAGGAGAACCCAACAGAAAGGGGAACCTACATTCCCAATAATCTGTTGTTGATTGTGAATAATATTTTGGTCTACACAATGGGAGACAATAAATGAAATTATTCCCATAACATAGATACAGTGTCAAATGAAAGATTATGTGCTCTTCGTGTTCATTTCTGCAATTTAAAGAAGCCGAACTTGTATGCAGTTGCTGTGATACAAGTATATCATATACTCCTATATCAGTATATTCCTTATAAATTACAGAATAATTGCATGTTACTGACGTTTTTCAGTAGTCGTCATTCATTGTTGCTGAATGCCACTACTGTGGAGGTGGCATTCCCAATGGAGGGGAGATGCAACTTTAATTGTGGCTGCGCTTCCTCTGCATATGTCTGGAACTTAACAAAGGCACAGAACTTACCCATAAGGAATGTTTTCAAGAGGAGAAACGTGGAGAAGAGTCTTCTGAATGAATTCCCAAGAATCAGCGTAAAATCTATGAGAACTACCAATTTAACATCATCCCAATGTCATCATGTCTTGGAATCTAATCCTTTTTTTATTCTCCCTGACAAATTCAATTTTGTGCGTGATTATGTTACTTCCCCCTTAGTATGCGAGCGCACCACATTTGACTGCGCATGAGAATTTTTTTTAAATGCGCCATCTACCACTTAAGTTTCTTTAGTCACTTTTGAACCTGCTTGTAATGAGTGGGTATATTGCACTCATGACGGCACAAACTCTTGATTAGCTGCCTTTCCAACCCACGGACCAATTCAATATACATGTTTTAAACCTCGTCTAAACAATGAATGTTGTATTATCTACCTCCTGACTGAAGTGATCCTTTAGAATGGAGTCATACTGTGCTTGCAAATCTCTCATGCATGGTTCAATTGAAGTAGAACAGTACATTCCGTAATCTCTATTAGATAAAGCAATTGTACAAAGCCAAATGGATGGCAATTTCTCTGCAACTGAGCAATAGGAGAGTGAAGGAGTAAATGAGTGCATGAATAAGAGGCACCTACTTTTCAAACTGAACTGAAAGAGGACCGCCAAGGTGCTTCATTTTCTTCAGTATACTGTAGGCCTAATTTATTGTGCACAGCGTTTTTGTCATTACTGAGTCCAACATGCTGCCCTGCATGTGACCAGCCAGTCAAGAATGATGATACAAAGAAATGAACACATTTTAGAAATGCCTGCTTGAATGATCAAGTTTCCAAGGTTCCATCCACTCCGTCCCCCTATCTTGACGAAATGAGATGAAATTGGTTCTGCTTTCCACTGACTGGAATCATAATTGGACAGTTTAAGCCTTTCTGCACTACTTTGTAGATTTAACTTTTTTCCATTTGTAATTTCACATAAGTGGCAGGGTCATGCTTCCATGATGAAATTTAACTCGCCGGTTGCATTCCAAACAGCACCTATTCCTTTCATAGTTCACTACGTTTTATCAGAGCCCATAGGGCACTTAGTGGGCAAGTTTGGACACAGAATCCTACTGCTATGATTGAATTGAACTCACTTACTGTGCCCAAGCATCAGAAGCTAAGGGAGCGGCAGTCAGTCTAAGGCCCTGCATGGAGCATGCATCAATGCACCCCAATGGCCCAGAACCTAGGGTGAATCTACAGGGAGATCTTTCACACAACAAATCAGCTTAACCATGCTATTCCCATTAAGCATGATATCTGTCAAGTTGGCCTTGGTCCCAAATGGCTTTGGTCAAATGAGGTGAAATATAAGGGGCAAACTCATGATTAAGATAACAGAAGATAATGTTGTGTTTGTTACTTACTTCCAACAAACGTTTAGAAGAACACGTTCTTAGAACGGGTATAGCCTTGTACCTTTGGTCAAAATCCAATTGTATATGTCAAAAAATATTTTATTTGTATAGTCCACTATAGATAAAATCTATTTCTTTTGAAAATAATTTAACATACTTCAAAGTGAAAGTCTAGACAAATTTGTTGACAGTGTCTGACAGGAGCTGTCTATTTATAGAGTAATGAGTGCCAGGGGCCACGAGGTCATTCCCAGGGAGAGGAGGGGATGGGAAGGAACAGTCTCTTTTTTCTGTCACTCATTTTCCTTTCCAGTCATTTGTTTCTCCGTTTTTGCCTCTATGCTTTCTGTCCATTTCTCAAATGTTTTCCCCAGCCACAGTGTAGAGTAATGTCTTGATTGAAGTGAGAAACCTGAATGGATGACTGAACCGATTGTTTCGAGCGGGAGCCAGCCTCTTCTTTTCACCTGCTTATCTCTTGAACTGTATGATCCAATTCTCCATTCTAGTTCAACAGTAGGCCAAAATGCCTAACTACATTTACCAGAACTTTATTGGAACTTCCATTTGCTGCTGCCATTGGTACTTTTCAATGGCAGCAGCAGGTTCCGAAAAATGTCAATGTAATATGGTCAACCGAAGTTATGTAGTTAAGTCCATAATGTTTGTGTGTTTGCGTGAGCGGTGAGATATTAACAGAATTGACTCTAATAATAACATGAATTTACATATACCCCGAATTATACTTAGGGTTATGGTGCTGTTAATTGTCCAAAATATATAGGGACAGAATACACAACATTTTTGTACAGCATATGAGTTGGGATATGGGATATGAGATATCAAATGGGATATGAGTAGTGAGTATATGTAAAACATGGATATACATTTGATGTAATGTTTTACATTCAATTATATGCATATGGAGGAATTTCGGGGACTTTAATAAATAAATATATACACCATGAAATAATTAAATGAAAAGGGACATATTCAATTTAAATGAAAAAAGAAATAATTAATAGAAAACAACTATTGAACAATTGAATAAAAAAAATACTTTAATGGTATATTTCTAATTTTACAATTTCGTATTTCACAATTTATTTACTTCATTGTTCCATTGTGATATATGTCATTACTGAATCTGTCATTAAATCTGTTGGAAGTGCAGGCACAACCAAATACTGTTTTTCTATTGGTGCTTTGACTTAATTCTGTGGCGCTAAGGCATTACCATGGCTACTCAATCACAAGACCAGCTGAAGAGATTCTTTATTAAAAATCTAAATTGTTGGACGTCTTTCACATGGGTCAGCAGGTGTAGCTACTTGGTAGAAAGCCTGCCCTCCGGCTGTTGGCTTAAAAATTCTAGGTAACGAAACAGTAATGAGGCCCACATTTTGTGACTTTTGTGTGCCTAGCTTTGTCACACAGGTGGCAAGACCACGTAGCCAAACATTTGTATATTTAAAGGAAAAGTTCACAATAGCTTTGTAACAAGTACATATTTAACGTAATGTACTTGTTAATAAAATAAACAAAAACACATACAAGACCTGTTTAACACTGACTAGACTTGGTATTAGTATGTTCATAGAATATCAAAAGTTCCCACATTTATAGTGAATGTAGAAGATGTCTTCATAACAAAGGCAGTGGATTAAAACTAATGTTTTGTACACGTGCATTCATCTTGCTACAGTTGCTACTAACATTGACATAGAACGCTTGTTCACAGGGAGACTTTTTAGAAATAATTTCATTTTGACATGCAAATTCATGCTTTCCACATAATTTGGTCTGTAAAATGTATCCCCATTTTCATCTTGCTAAGAGGTTACTTATATTCCTGCTCATGCCTATCTCCCCTCCTGGAAAACAGGTTTAAATTGACTAATTGTAATCATTTTTAGTACACAGATAAAATAGTATCATCACAGATTCAATGTCATTGTCAGTTTAACAAGGTTGGAATAGGCATTTTCGTTGCTCATCAATACCCTATACCATTTTCCTAATTTTGAAATATATCACTGACTACTGTGAAATAATCAGTTTGTATCTATAGATCAGTAAATGAGAAAAGGTGGGTTTGGCATCATTACAGGTAGGGGATGCCGTAGGGGAAGATTGGCAGGGTGGGGGACTATTTGGCATGACAGGCCCACTCAGCTTTTATGTTTGATAATTTCACCAGAAACGTACATACGTAAGTACGTGTAGTCATATTTTCAACAACAAATGTGTTAACGAGTTGTGTGATTTTGTGCTTTTCCATTGTATACGGAACTACTCCTGACAAATACATCTATAGAAAAATACAGTTCTGAGAACCAGTCATCAATATTTAAGTCCACTGATGTGGATGACCAACATCCTCTTCCTACCAGGCTATACAAAGCCTGAAATACCTATTAAATTACAGACAGTTGCAATTTTTATGTCCCTGGAGCTCTATTGTATGTATAGTAATGAAGACACACATGCAAATATGTATGTGAACCTAATGTCAAGAATGTCATACTTTTTTACACATTTCCATATGTATTAAATATGAAATAAAACACCTGGATTGTGATAATTGGCTTGTTGAAAAGCTAAACAACAACACCATCACTGGTTTTGTAGAGAAGACCTACAGGACTGTAGATAATTTAGCTTGGAATGAGAGCAATCATCTGCCAATGGACCAAGGCAAATTACTTGATATTCAAAGCCTTTTTTCTAAAACCAAGCAGAATTAACTAATACAGCGTAAGCTTGTAGAACACTTAACCACATTTTTAGGATGGTTAGATTTTTTTTTACATGGGAACAAGATAAATATACCTGATAAGATATATATTTGATGCAATGTTGTCTAATATAATTTACTATGCATATAGCTTGCTAGAAATTTTTTTATGGAAATTATTTCAATTTTGCACAGTTTCACTTAAGTATAACATACTTTAAATTGCTGTCAACATGCCCAATATTTCCAACATACTCCAAACTAATGCATTAAATAGATTATTGGGACACATCACACTGTAAAGTTTACAATGGAGTCCATCCATCGTGTTAAATTCTCACACCCCCTCTAAAGGAAAACAGAAATTTATTTGTCAGCATTTTTCCCTTAAGGAGAATTAAAACATTTCTTAAAAAAATTGGCCTCCCTCTTAAACCTGGCCTCTTTCCAACTACTACATTTAATGTTTTCTCCCAACAGAAAGCCCAAGCAGGAGGAGTAGCCGAAAGAGATAGATGTGGTGGCAATGGAGCTTGTGGAGGAACAAGAAAAAGTGCAGAAGGCAGCAGGAGAAGGAGCCTCAAGGCAGAAATCTCTGGAGACATTGGGTCATTGCCACAGAGACACAGTGCTGTCCCAGAACCTTAGAGAGAGAGCAGTGGTGTAGAAAGCATTAATTGCTGAATCAGAAAGGATTGTTGTCCCCTGTGAGGTATAGAGCTACTGTTAAGACTCAAAGTCACCACAAAGAAAGTAAAACTTGAGAACATTTCCAGCTAGGGTAAAACATTCAATTGGGCATATTGCAAGTTGAACCTAAGTTGAACCCTTCTGTTTTTCATTCAAATCTTACCTTATCAAATTATTTGGGAAGAAAAGAAAAGGGTGAAGTGGTCTCGTATTTTTCTCCAGAGCTTCACTTCTTAATGATAGACTAACTTTTATATTGTCAAGTCCGCATCTTTTTGACTTTACATTGTTGAGAAAAGGCCTGTAAGTAAGCGTTTCACTGTTTGTTTAAAACTGTAGATTATAGAGCATCTGTTTAAAATATGCCAAATCATCAATAACCATTCTATGTGGCTTTACTAAATATATTGTTGGAGTGCTCACTTCAATTAACGTGCATTGCAGTATTTACATTAGTCCTTACAGTAGTCCATTTACACATTTTCTTTTACCACCTCACATGTATGCTTACATTTTTGTTTACCTCAACTTGGTGGGCACATTGAGTGGACACCTAGTAAACATTACTGAAGATGGTTTAAATGACTCACAGCCTATGTTACATAACAGCTGCTTTACACAAAAGAGCCCACTGAACATAATTAGTCATGATTAACATTCAATTTGATTTTATCTAAAGTCAGTTGTGATCATAGTTGTGTCCCTTATTACACCCTATTCCTTATTCATTGCAGTACTTTTGAAAAGACCTCAACATTGGTGCACCATAATTGGAATAAAGATGCTATTTGGGATGCAGCCATGCCTTCAGTAAAAATATTAGGCATATTAAAGCATGACGTCCTCTTCAGACATTTTACTTTTAGTTATGCTTTTCTTTTAATTTCTCTTTCTGGAGTGGTTACACACTGGCACCTTATACAATGAGGCAGGGATCTCAGCCTCGTGCCTTCTCACACGCTGAAGTACACTGTACACATTTTGTTTGCAGCAGGACACCGGTTTAAGGGAAAATGCAACAATCAACAGCAGGTACATTCTTTTTACAAAAAAGTCACAAACAGTATGGGTAACGCTCTGCTGGGGCATTGAAGACTCATCCCCTACATCTTGACTACTGCGCGCAGCTAATAGATGTTCCTCGAGCCTGTGGAGTTTGCACCGCCTTCATCTGTTGGTCATCCAATCACTATTTCTTTGTATTCTCTCTGGAGAGTGTTAATGGTCCTTCTTGGTCTACCAGATCATTATTATATTTTATCGTGTCTGAGCTCAACTTTTTATGTTTTGAAAATGAATCTGATCTATTTATTCTGAATTATCTGCTATTTGTTGTTTTAAATGTAGGTTTTTCTTGTCATTTGCTCTGTCAGTTTGCACACTTGTGAGTGTGAACTGTTCGTTCTATGACATTCATACATTCCTAAATACAGTGTACTCTCTGGCGCTCTAACTAGAGTGCTGATATTTTGACAAACGTGCTGTCAGTGATAATATAGTGCTTGCTGTATATACAATTTTACCTAGAGCTCATTGGAAGCACCGTGGCTATGCTCCGCCTAGTTCATTCTGGCCCACATGTGTTGGAGGTGAGCTCTGACGGGCTCCGGGACAATTTAACCCCTGGTCTTAAGGGACAGTGACTGTCAGTCTCTTGTCTTTGGCACCAATTATTTAAGTTGTATCTTTATTTAGTTGAAGAAAGTTCAGGCCTCGCCATAGGTGTAATGATTCTATGTGACAATAGTTATTAGCTAAGAGAGCTATATACAGTTGGGAGAACAAGTATTTGATACACTTCCGGTTTTCATGGTTACAAAGCATGTAGAGCTCATATTTTATCATAGGTACACTTCAACTGTGAGAGACTGAATCTAAAAAAACAAAAAATCCAGAAAATCACATTGTATGATTTTTAAGTAATTAATTTGCGTTTTATTGCATGACATAAGTATTTGATACATCAGAAAAGCAGAACTTAATATTTGGTACAGAAACCTTTGTAGTGTATTAAATACTTGTTCTCCCCACTGTAAATGTGGGTGTCATATGCATAATTAGGTTGTACTTAGGTTTGTTTGCATGATTTCTACTAGCAGTAGCATAGAAATGTTAAATTCAAAAAGTTCCCAGGATAGAGCTTTGCGGGACTCCACATATCATGCGAGTTCTGTCTGATACAAAGTTGCCTATGCAGACAAAGTATTCCGAAGACCAACCTAACTTTCCAGTCTATCTAGAACAGTGGTTCTCATCCCATTCCTCAGGGAACCCCTGACATTCCACGTCTTAGCTGCAGCCCAGAACAAGCCCAGCAGATACACTAATCAAGGGCTTGAGGATGATGTGTGCTAGCTAAAGGGTAGTTCAAATACCCAGACTGGCTGGGGTTCCCTGAGGAATGGGCTGAGAACCACCGATCTAGCATTATTTGTAAACTGCTTTTTCCATGATATTACTTTTTAAGCTAAATGTGATATTGGTAAATCTTTATTTATTTCCCTGAATTTCCCATAAACACATGTTCAGTAAGTTGTTACTGATGTGTTCATTTCAAATGTATCTAAGTTGAACAGGGCCCGATGATTATTGGTTATCTGTCAGTCGCATTGAAGTTGTGTAAAATAGGTACTGTTTAATTACTGTTTAAAGCAAACACAAAATCCAACATCTTACAGTGAAACCAGAAGCAGGGAAATCTTTGCTTTACTCATAAATCATAAAATGTCAATGTCTCTAACATATTCTAACATATAGTGAACAACATTGCAATACATTGTAACCATAGCAAAGCATAGCTTAGCCTTGCACAGACAAACATATATACTACAAACAAACACACAAAGATTACATAATATGCTGTCTGATTTGTGTCAATAAAAATGTGTAATAGGAAACGTAAAAAATCTAGGCTGACAGTTTAATGATATGTAGCATGCATGGATGCATGTGTGTATAGATGTAGCACACTCTTTTACCTGTGGGCACGATGAGAAACATGCTCTTCATGTGAATCAATCCAAGAACTATCTTACAAATCAGCCTACTCAATGCACCCTAGCGTTCCATGGCCTGAATGTGACATTCAACTCTCAAAGAAAGTTAGAGATGAGTCAATTTATCCTACTACAACTGATTGTTACATTATCTAGCGGAGCGTGAGACAATTTGACTATCTAGGGTACTCTAGAACTTATGTACTACATAACTATTGACCCGGTTCAAATGGCTAATCAGTAGACTTCTTTTAACCTGGGCACCAAGACTGGTCTAAATTATATTTATTTCATTTGATCTAAATTATATTGTCATTTAGCAGACAAAAATGCAATTGTGTAAATTTTTCATACTTATCATTTGGTCTAAATTATATTTATGCAACATATATAAAATGCAACTACATAAATTTTCCATACTAATCAAAAATATAAATTCAACTTGTAATATCGTCACATAATTCCACATGTATAGTTACATCTGAAGACCATTCATCATTTGAAATAAATGAATAAGACTATAATGTACCCATTTCCTGTGACTGGGAATTTACCCTGTGTTGTATACTACACTGCTCAAAGAAATTAAAGGAACACAATAATTAAATTTAACACCAAGTGAATTAAACTTCAGGGATATCAGTCTGTCTAGTTAGGAAGCATACGCGATTGTGAATAAAAGTCACTAGTTTTGGTGCAGATGGAAGCGACAACAGGAGCGGCAACAGCAAGTCAAGGGAATGGTTTTTGCACAATTGCTTTCCTTATTCCTTATGACTGATTTGGTCCGGAAGAATCAACCGAGCGCTAAACTGTCAGAAACCGTTGGCTTTTGGGCCCAATGTTCTTTAGTGGGACATGCCCAAATCTTAACACTGTGCAGCTCGATTGGCATCCGCCAGAGAATACCAGAATTAGCAGGTCCTACGTTGGCACCCTGTTCTCTTCACAGGTGAGAGCCGGTTCACACATATGACAGGTGTGCAACATCGTCCAGCATGATCGGTTTGGCGGTGGGTCAGTGATAGTCTGGAGAGGCATATCCATGGAGGGTTGCACAGATCTCCTAGTGCTAGCCAACGGTACCCTGACTGCTATTATTTACCCAGATGAAATCCTTAGACCCAATGTCAGACCTTGTGCAGTGGGCCCTGGGTTCCTCCTGGTGCAGGACAATGCCTGGCCTCATGTGGCCAGAGTGTGTAGGCCGATTCTGTATGATGAAGGCATTGATGCCATTAATCAGCCCTCACGTTCCCTAGACTTGAATCCAGTTGAGAACCTCTGGGACATTATGTATCAGTGCATCCCAGTAGCTGCCACAGACTTTCCAGAAGCTCTCTGAAGCCCTGATCCAGATCTGGGAGGAGATCCCCGAGGACGCCATTCGTCATCTCATCAGGAGCATGCCCAGACGTTTCATAGGAGTGTATACAGGCACATGGGGGCCATCCACATTATGTGTTGCCTTGATGAAATTAATGTAAGTTGGAACAGCCTGTGATTTAAATTGTTTACTTTGAGTTTGAACAGTTTACATTGATTGTAGTTACGCCATCTTCTGAAGGATTTGCTGATTATTATAGTAATCGCTTATATCGTTCATCGAGACCCTTACATTTTTTAAGTCAATTAACCCTATTTGCCATTAGGGCGCTCATTTCTGCAGTGCTCTACAACTTTCTAGTTGGCACTGATTGTGTTACATGCAGGAGCCAATCAAAAGATGGCATGTGCCATCAAATCGATTTAGATGATCAGATACAGCTTGCTCAAAGTTGCCATAATATGCGTCAAAACCCACATTTACAGGGTAAAGATTTACCTCTGAAACAATGCCTAATATTTCTGAAACAATCCTTTTGACGCTCCAGTCTGACATCAGCAAAAAAAATATTGGTCTTAGAGACAGAATACAATTGCGAAACTCTATCCATTTATACAACCTGACACTGTACGGAAATATCTTCAAGATCAAATAAACACTGTAATTTATCATAGCAGCTAGTCTCCACTTATTTGAAATGTGTAGGCCAATTCCGTCCACTTTCAGTAGGCGTCAATCTATCAGGCATCAGTATTCTGTAATATAACTGTAAGGGTAATACTTTAGGTGTTATCTAACACCTCTATATTACTCCTTTACTAAATCTTGAAGTGTAAGAGCCACATCCATCAAAATATATGAAGGCCATGGGACAAAATGTCAGGAATTGACCTCAGATTCAAATTAGTGGAGGAGAAACTGTCCAAACTGTCATGCTCAGTTGAGGTCGGCCCAGTTTAACCCTGTTTTCATCATACATTCACTGTTTTCCTCATGCTGAGTATTCTGGCAACAATATTCTCTATATACAGCACTGATTTTAACCAGGGTTTATGTAAAAAATTCCCAGGCTGTTTTCTTAATGCTGAATATGCTGGAAACTATATTCCATATTTACAGCACTGCTTTTGATTAAGGTTTATGTAAAACGTTCAGTCGCCTCTAACATTAAATCACTTGAACCCTCTTTATCTGAAATTCAGAAATACTTCATACGTTTGTCTGACAAACGCTGCTGCCTCTCTGCCTGATATTTGGTGAACTGCTCTCTCGAGCTGGGTAGCACGGGGCCATTGGGTGGCGGTATTGTGGGGAACACTTTTTTTAAGCGCACCTTGGACACTTTGGATTATTACGCGCACCTGTTTTCACTTGGTGATTTATGTGTGTAAATATGTTCCTTGGTTCACTTGGTGTGGTTCATTGTTGTATGTCATGTTTAGCGTTTGGCGTTTGGCGTTGGTCTTGTTCATGTAGCTGCTTTGTTTCAGTGCCTTTTATTTATCTGTTCAAAGTACGTGTTCTTTTGTTTGTTGTTAATGAATTCACGTCTTTACTCAAAATGTCTGCGAATGGTTCCAACTTCTATCACACCCGTGACAACTGCGCCCATTCTTCCATTTCATCCAATAAAAATCCAATATCAAACACTTGAGAATCAGAAACTTTCAGAAAGATACACATGATGGTACCCATCACATTGAGGTTAAAGTACATTTGCTTTATCAATTTCTTTCAAGCTTATACCTTTAACAGAGAAGCAATTTAATTAATGTTACATTTTAGTAAGATTTGCAACTGATATGCATTAACAGCATGCCCTTTTATTAACTTGATACATTTTTTAAATGTCTAACGGACCTAATATGCTAAACAGACAATATTCTAAGATTGATGGACCTAATATTAGTTATCAAAGTTAATTTGTTAATCTTCATTTTGGCCTGATAGAGAATCTCTCACATTTGCCTTAATGTTCTGAAATTGTGCAAAGCTACTTTCTTGGAAACTTCACAAGACTAAATTAGTATAGAGACATTTCTTTACTCAACGCTTGACAATCTAGATATTGCACAGAAGTTGGATGTCATGATTAGGTCACAATGTCAACACATTATGCTACCCATAGTTCCCTGTGTGCTTGCACTACCAACATAATACTTATATATGATACTAATGCATTGTATTGAGACAAAATATATTTGTAAGAGACTAAATGTATTAAATATTTTGTGCCTTGCGAATGTGTTCAGAACACTGACCTACTATGTCATATGTTATCTTAAAACAATTAAACAACTCAATCTACAATAGATAGTATTTTCTGAAGATTTAGAGAATCCAGGGAAATCTCTGTATGCAAGAGACAAGGCCAAAAACCAATATTAGATGTCAGGTAGCACTGCATTAAAAACAGGCACGATTCGTGGACATCACAGCATGGGCTCAGGAACACTCACCATAACCATTGTCTGTGAACACAGTACATCGCTGCATCCACAAATGCAAGATAAAACTCTACCATGCTGAGAAGAAACCATATATGAACAAAACCCTGAAACGCATTTGTCTTCTCTGGGACCAAGCTCATTTAAGATGGACTGAGGCAAAGTGTAAAACTGT
The DNA here is from genome assembly GCA_016801125.1 of Novumbra hubbsi. Taxonomy (NCBI): domain Eukaryota; kingdom Metazoa; phylum Chordata; class Actinopteri; order Esociformes; family Umbridae; genus Novumbra; species Novumbra hubbsi. The sequence continues at coordinate 22,002 of JACXGK010008354.1, forward strand.
CCTGCTGTCTGACAAAACTAAGGTAGAAATAATTTTTGGGATTGTGGAAGCCATGTCCTCTTGTCTATAGAGGAGAGGGACTTTCGTCTTGTTATCAGTGCACAATGAGAGTGCATTAGTGCACATGGCATGGGTGATTGTATAGTGGTGCACTACTGCACATGGCATGGATGATTGTATACTGGTGCATTAGTGCACATGGCATGGGTGATTGTATAGTGGTGCATTAGTGCACATGGCATGGGTGAGTGTATATTGGTGCATTAGTGCACATGGCATGGGTGATTGTATAGTGGTGCATTAGTGCACATGGCATGGGTGTTTGTATAGTGGTGCATTAGTACACATGGCATGGGTGATTGTATAGTGGTGCACTACTGCACATGGCGTGGGTGATTGTATACTGGTGCATTAGTGCACATGGCATGGGTGATTGTACACTGGTGCATTAGTGCACATGGCATGGGTGATTGGATAGTGGTGCATTAGTGCACATGGCATGGTTGAATGAATAGTGGTGCATTAGTGCACATGGCATGGTTGAATGTATAGTGGTGCATTAGTGCACATGGCATGGGTGATTGTATAGTGGTGCATTAGTGCACATGGCATGGGTTACTGTATACTGGTGCATTAGTGCACATGGCATGGGTGACTGTATAGTGGTGCATTAGTGCACATGGCATGGGTGACTGTATACTGGTGCATTAGTGCACATGGCATGGGTGA
>JACXGK010008355.1:0-22782 GCA_016801125.1 Novumbra hubbsi
GGGGGGGGGGGCGGGGGGAGCGTGGACGGAGAGAGGCTGAGGGTGGGGGGAGAGTTCCTGCGCACTGCTCTCCTCTCATCACGGTAGACACTTACATCATCACAGAAGTACTAGAAAGGAACACTTACACATCAAGACAGAGTATAGCAGGGACGTTGGAGTGTGAAGACGTGTTTGTCTGGTTGTTAACGTGCCTGGTTGTCTGAGTGTGTGTGTGTATGTATGGCACATCCTAAATTGAACATGGGTCCCCTCTAACCCTAAACCTGCTGTCTGCAGCCCCAGCAAAGATCCTGTCATTTGGGGGAACCGTGACCACTCCCTGGATGAAGGAGGTGCGTCTGCCGTGCAGCTCGGTTGGAGAACCCACCCCTACCATCAAATGGACCAAAGACAGGTCAGAACATGTCCAAGTGAACATCAGTTTAAGCTAAGTGAGGAAATCACAACCAATGCTGAGAGAGACTTTAGAATTAATAGCATTGATAGGTTTGGGAGGATACCATGGCAGGGTTTTGGAAGATACCATGGCAGGGTTTGGGAGGATACCACGGCCAGGTTTGGGAGGATACCATGGCCAGGTTTGGCAGGATACCATGGCCAGATTTAGGAGGATATCGTGGCCAGGTTTGGCAGGATACCATGGCCAGGTTTAGTGGGATATCTTGGCCAGGTTTGGCAGGATACCATGGCCAGGTTTAGGAGGATATCATGGCCAGGTTGGAAGGATAACATGGCTGGGTTTGGAAAGATGCCTTCCAGGTCTAGGTCCAGAGGTGTATGATAATGTGGGTACCTGGATTCTCTGTGTGTTTCAGTGAGGAGTCTGCAATTCCTGTGACTGTGGATGGACAGCGCCAAATCCTGTCCAACGGTACTCTGGTGCTCCGTTCCGTCAAAGCAGAGGATTCTGGGTACTACACGTGCACAGCCACCAATACGCTGGGGTTTGACACGATCATAGTCAACCTGCTGGTGCAAGGTAAGCTGGACATGTGTTTTTAGGACTGGAAGATATCTGAAGACGTTCAGACTGGGAGGGGTTTGGTCTCTGGTATGCTAACTGTGTTTATGGGACGGGGACATATCTGAGGACTTTCAGACTGGAAGGGATTAATGGGACAGTGAGATATCTGAGTACTTTCAGACTGAAAGGGGTTTATGGGACTGGGAGATATCTGAGGACGTGCAGGATATTTAAGGACGTTCAGATTGGCAGGGGTTTATGGGACAGGGAGATATCTGAAGACGTTCAGACTGGAAAGGGGGTTTGGTCTCTGGGATGCTAACTGTGTTTATGGGACAGGGAGATATCTGAAGATGTTCAGACTAAAGGGTTTATGGGACAGGGAGGCTCTGGGATGCCAACAGTGTTCTGTCTTTCTGTGCGCACAGTTCCTCCAGACCAGCCCCGTCTCACTGTCTCCACCACCTCCACCTCCTCCATCACCCTGGCCTGGATTCCTGGAGATAACGGAGGCAGCTCCATCAGAGGTAGATACAGTCCTCTACCTGGCTTCAGCCTGTGCTTAATCCGTCTGTCTCTAAAACTGCATGAAGCTTTTTGTATTTGTGTGATTTTCTCCTAATTCGTCAAAGTGTAACAATTTGTCCATTTATGAGTGCCTCATAGCTGTTACACTAACTGTAATAGAAAGTATCATACACAGTATTTTATATCCTTTATCTCCCCCTGGTGTTAAAGGGGGTTACAGCAGTTCGAGCTGACCTGATTTTGCCTTAACGAAGTGTGCACAGAATGCAATGCTATGTCGTTAGTTACACTATGGAAACGGTAGTATTCTGTAATTTAATACAGGTATATAAACTGAAATAAGTGAAAATCTTCAGTGTCTTTGTCTATTTCTTAGAATATATATAAAGGAAAACTAAATGCATTCTCCGGTGTTTGCTGCCGTGTGTCCTCAGGTTTTGTGCTGCAGTACTCAGTGGACAACACGGAGGAGTGGAGGGATGTGTTCATCAGTTCCAGCGAGAGGTCCTTCCGGCTGGACAACCTGCGCTGTGGCACCTGGTACAAGGTCAAACTGGCCGCCAAGAACAGCGTGGGATCAGGACGAATATCTGAGATCATAGAGGCAAAGACCCACGGACGAGGCGAGTGGGAAGCAAGGACGGGGGGGGACACTATCCACCCTGTAACTCGCTGACGTCAGTAGCCGCCCGTTCTCACAGACTATCCTCCTCCTCCACAGAGCCCGTGTTCAACAAGGAGCAGCCCCTCCTCACCCACATCAACTCCACCCACGCAGGGCTCAACTTACAGGGCTGGACCAGCGGCGGCTGCCCCATCACAGCCCTGCTGCTGGACTTCCGGCCCAAGGGCACGTGGGCCTGGCAGAGCCTTAAGGCCAATGCCACGGCCCAGCTCTTCCTCAGCGAACTGCGTGAGGCCACCTGGTACGAGCTGAAGATGAAGGCCTGTAACAGCGCCGGCTGCGGGAACCAGAGCTCCCAGTTCGCCACCACAGACTACGACGGCAGTGAGTTACTTCCTGTTCCGCTGGACACATGGAATATTCTAGAGTCTTGTGGAGGGGGGGGGAGGGGTTACAACGTGAGCGGGCATATAGTGGTTGAGAAAGCACTAGCCCTTCCTTTCTCCCTCCACCAGGTACCATCCCTCCCGTAAACTCAGCCCAGGAGGACAGGGATGATGTCAAGAAGTTGTTCTCCATTGGCTCTCCGGTCATCCTGGTCACCCTTGGTGTGGCCCTGCTCTTCATCATCCGCAAGAAGCGCAAGGAGAAGAGACTGAAGCGACTCAGAGGTGAGAGAGTGGGGCATCAGGAGAATGGGGGGGGGCGAAGTGCTCTATATCACTAGGTAGGTAAATCAGGTAAAGATACTTAATCCTCCGTGGTGATCCTATTTCTGTTTGTTTTTACAGATGCCAAGAGCCTCGCCGAGATGCTCATCAGGTAACGATAATACTCCTCATTGATGTGGTCGTGGTAGTGTATTCCAGATGGGTGAACACACCTGTCAATCCCAGAAAACAGTGTTGGAGTAGCACCAGTATTGCCCTGTTCCTGTATGTGAGTACCGCTGATAGTGACAGTGGACCGAGTCTGAGTGTGTGTTTTTTTGTTGGTGTGTGTGGAGCAGTAAGAACAACCGCAGCATGGACACCCCGGTGAAGGGGCCCGCCCAGGGCCCCCGGCTCCACATCGACATCCCCCGGGTCCAGCTGCTCATCGAGGACAAGGAGGGTATCAAGCAGATAGGTCAGTATGGAAACGCTACAGCCAATCAGAGATCCCATAGTTACAAAATGCTAATGAGCCAATAGAACTCCTTTCCTCAAACTACTAATACGTATTGGGAGACTGGGATTTGAAACCAGCCTATGAGGAGAACACGTGACACGGGAGGAGAATAGGGTCGTTTTAAATGTCATGTATTTTCCCTTGCCTTCAATAGGTGAGGACAAGGCAGCGGTCCCGGTGACGGACACAGAGTTCAGCCAGTCAGTGAATCCGCAGAGCTTTTGCACGGGTGTGTCTTTGCACCACCCCGCCCTCATCCAGAACACTGGTCCCTTGATTGACATGTCCGACATCCGCCCTGGAACCAGTGAGTACATTTCCAAACTGGTTGTTACTGAACTGTTCGGATCCAGGAGTCAGTGAGTAAGCTCCATCCTCTCCTTGTCTCAGACCCAGTGTCGCGGAAGAGCGTGAAGTCAGCCCACAGCTCCAGGAACCGCTACTCCAGCCAGTGGACCCTGAGCCGGCCTGGTCAGAGCCAGTCGACAGTGTCGGCGCGAACTCTGACCTCTGACTGGCGCACCATGGGGTCTCATGGCATCACAGCCACTGAGAGTGACAGCTACAGTGCCAGCCTGTCCCAGGACACTGGTGGGTACCAGCAAGGTCCCTCCGGACACGCATGTGGCCTCGACAGGCTCACAGGGCTTACCGTGTTCAGGGGTCTGATGTGGCACCTCCTCCTGTGTTCCCAGATAAGGGTCGTAACAGCATGGTGTCCACAGAGAGCGCGTCGTCCACGTACGAGGAGCTGGCGCGGGCGTACGAACACGCCAAGCTGGAGGAGCACCTGCAGCACGCCAAGTTCACCATCACGGAGTGCTTCATCTCCGACAGCTCCTCCGACCAGATGACCACGGGCACCAACGACCCGGCTGACAGCATGACATCGCTCAGCACGCCATCCGAGACCGGCCTATGCCGCTTTACCGCCTCGCCACCCAAACCCCAGGACTATGACCGCGGCAGACCCACTAACGTGGCCGTGCCCATCCCCCACCGCGCCAACAAGAGTGAGTACCTGGAACCGCGCCCACAGCTCCATGCCGGGGAACGGGCTGGTGTACCTCTCAGCATGCCTCTGAGCCTTCCTCTGTTTCCGTCCTTGTCGCCAGGCGAATTCTGCAACCTCCCGCTTTACATGAAGACGGACCCGTTCTTCCGGAAGCAAGCGGAGCTGCATGACCCGTGCCCCGTGGTGCCGCCCCGGGAGGCCTCCATCCGCAGCCTGGCACAGCGGGCTTACCACACCCAGGGACGTCACATGACTCTGGACCCGTCCAAGCAGCAGGCCCTGACGCTGGGTCACTCTGGGCTGGGAAGCCTGGGTGTTAGCTCAGGTACCGCCACCCTGCCCCAGAGGACTCTCACTATGCCTGGCTCCAACCCCACAGCCACAGCCTCCACCTCCAGCACCAGCAGCAACCCCACCGGCTCCAGCACCAAAATGGGGGGCTCAAGAGACTCACTGCTGGAGAACAGTTCATCAGCTCTGGGCAGACTTCAGAAGCAAGGGGTCGGGGCCTACTCCAAGTCATACACACTGGTGTAGCTAGTAGCCCCCGTTCTCTCTGTCCATGACGACACCCTCCCGTCAGACCCTGGCCTCGGCCCACACCCAGCCACACACCAGTGTTGTACACTCCAGGTCAGTGAGGGCATGCAGTGCAGTGCAGCACGTATCCTCAGCTAACGGCTAGCTAACAGCTAATAACGTATTAGCCTGATTAGTCATGACTTTGGATTGCCTCCCAGGAATGACCAGAGACCATTGTAACCTGCCTGACTCATGTTCACCTGGACCTGCATTAAAACACACTACTGTCTCCTATTAGCTGCCGTGCTGCTGCTCAGTTAGTGTGTCTGGGAACGTGCGCACGCACACACACACACACACAAAGGAAAATCTGTTCTCCAAGGTAAACTATTGAGTATTATTGAAAAGTTGGAATGGTGGAAGCCTACTGCTCATGCTGGCGAAGCCAATAAAAGCAGGTGGCTGGGCGAACAACACAGTGTTGATGACACATTATCCTGCCCACCACGTGGTTTGCAGAAGCTCATGTAGGACTTCCTGTTTCCAGTATCTTTTATAGTTTCTCTCTGTCTCAACGTCCAGTGTCATTCTCCCCTGGTAGTCTCTCTCTCTCTTCTTCGCCTCTCTCTCTATCTCTCTCTTTCCCTAACATAAGAATTTCAGGTTCACCTCACTCAGATTCAAGCTCATATTTTTAGCACATTATTGTTGATATTTACCCCACACTCCTTCTTCCCTACTCAACATTATCCAATAGCTTTTGACTGAAACATGACAACCCAAATAACCCAGCAATGATTTGAAAACATCAGGGCTCTCGCAATACAAACAAATATAGAATATTTGGTATTTTAAAGATTTTACGTATATATTTCTATATATAAGTATATTATGTCATTTAAGTGAAATTATGGCAAAGAATACGAATATACAAACAATTCAATGTTTAAAAAAAACTATAAGGATGAGACAATCGCTCAATCGTGTGAAGAGCAGTAAAAATGGGATGAAGAGGAGTATTGTAAAGAGGGAGGAGCGCGTGTATATAGAGGGTGTTCTGTATGTAACTGTATGTAGCCAGGCTGAGAGGACGGAGGTGACTCCCTTTCCAGATAGGAAGCCCCCTATTAGTTAGTATCTCATGAGGTTGTCGTGATTGGTTGGTTTGTGTACTTACTTTCAGAAGCCAAATCATTTCCTCTGCAGACGGGGGTATCCAAGGCGACCTACACTGTTGTCTATAATTTCTCTACTGTCGTTCACTTCCGTTACTTGAGTAAAACAGAGGTCAGGACCTCTCAAGGCCTCAGGTGTGGGCCTTAGACCATTGACCTGTGGCAGCATAGGGGTTACAGGGTCACTGTGAATGGAGCAGACATCAAGGATCTGAACCTGGCTATTGTATCCCACTGCTAGCTACCACACAGGGCACACATTGGTAGCCCTGTAACCTCTGCCAACCTAACAGACCATGTAGTTATGTCTCCCTCCTTCCAATACAAAATGGCCACCCAGAAATCAAGGAGGATAGTCGTGTGAAGTGAAGTGTTTAGTTAACCAGAGAGATGCAGCAAGTCAGGGTGTTCAGCTTGAATATGATAAGATGATGTGCAGTCAGTGGTCTATTGGTGTCTCTGTCTGAAGTGCTGTATATTTCCCACTTTTTTCTCCATCCATCCTCATTTCCATTTTGTGGAAGTACATGTCAACACAGGAACCTGTTGGAATGTCTATTGAAGCATTGCTATTCCAGTGTATTGTCATTTTCTTTTATTATCTGTTAAGGTCCGTCTCTTCCTATTGATTGAAAATGTTTGCTTTTATTGTTTGGGTTATTTCTTTTGGTTCCAGAGGACAGACAGTACTAAGGTACTGAGGTATTACAGACAGTACTGAGGTATTACACATCTATGGAGTCAGCTGGTCTTAGCCAAGTGAAATCAGGGACTAGTTCTTTAGGTCACACACATTAAAATGGTGTATATATTAGAGACGGTTAGGAAAACCAGCCTCTCCCAACCAGATCTCCCTATTAAACCTCCTCCTTACTGACTTTCCTTGCTAAACCCTCTCCCAACCAGATCTCCCTATTAAACCTCCTCCTTACTGACTTTCCTTATTAAACCCTCACCCAACCGTCTCACCCTGTTAATCACACTCTCTTGGACATACAGTACTGGACCCAACACCACTACCTTTGTCAGTGTTGTTTATCAATTAACTCTTGTACATAAAACACTGTTTTTTATGAAGAGCTATTTTCGTCAGAATAAAATAGGGGAAAGTTCAGGTTTGAATCATGCCCCAAATCAAAAATTAAGAATTAAGAAAATGTTGATTTGATAAACCTTGATTTCCACGACGGGCAACAAATGTAGTCATTTTTCTCAATTTCCTTTACGTTTTTTATACTAATTTGTTGCATTTTTATTCTTTTTTTAAAGGTCTTTTGATGTTGTCATTTGTCCTATTCACTTTTTTTATTATGATTTTTGTATTTTCTTCATCCTCAAAAATGACATTGCATGCTTGGTAAAAGGGAAAAGGCGAGGGAAAGAAATATAAGAACATTTACAATTTGAAAAAAATATAATATGTGGAGGGGATTCCAAACATTTGTTTGAGTTGCTTCTAATAGCAATTGCTTGTGTTTAAAAGAACATTTTCTATGAAAAGAAATGAAAATCAAACAAAAAGAGTATTCTAACACCTTGTGCAATAAAGCTATCTTTCTATATGCCATTGCTTCTTTCTTTCTTTCTTAAAAGGCTTTGGTGCGTCGCTGGCAGGAATAAGAAAGGATGGCTTTTGTTCTAAACTCGAGAAAAGAATAGGCAAGATTAGGAACACAATGAATAAACATAAATATCAAATAAAAAATGCTAATTGTAAAACACATCATTATTGACACAATTAGACTCATGGTTTCAATAAAATACCTGAAATACTGTATTTGTGAACAGTATCTGTCTATAGGCCTCTGTTACTAACTACTGCGAATAACCAAAGATATTGATTATAGTAATGTAGTCCTGGAAGGGCAGCCCAGATGTATAGCAACATAACACACATCAATATAACACACATAACTAAGCATGTCTCTTCTTAGGTGACGTTTGAATAGTGAGATGTTTTATTGGCTGTTGGATTTGCTTTTTAAAGCATCCACTTCCTGTTGACACTTCCTAATGTTCCATTTCTTACACTATTTAAACGGAAATCTGTGTTGTGTCTGGCTGTGTCAAAGACTGATAAAAAGACAGAGGGACCACATCTGTGATGGCTTATATTGTTATTGAAGAAAATCTGCATGGATATATATATATATATATATATATATATAAAGGCGGGAGTTCTGCGTGGAGAAATACACAACAGTTCAAAGAGGCTAAACCCCTTGTCAAGTTGTTGTCAGATTGGGGTTGTGTACTACTATATATTTTTACAACTGTGTCCGTTGTTTTTTAATAATGGGTAAGTAAAATATCTTTGTTTTTAACAATCATTAAGTTGTTGCTTGTGGATTATAAAACCGTCCTCTAATACACAAGTGCCTTTTGTTAACATTGTGAAAAGTGTTAGCTAGCAGCAAAACTAGCTACCTAGCTACATTACAGCAAAGAGCTTCTACACTCTTTGATTACAGTTGTCCTGGCTTCATTGTTCAGTTTACCTTGCATCCAATGATGGAGCCAATCTTGCATCCAATGGTTGTTCCTTCACAGTAATTGGACGCTGTACTGCAACCAGGACCTAAACATACAACACTAAAACTTAGGGACACAGAAATTCCTGAATAGAATACGCCTACAATGACAAATGAATGAAGTCGCTGTTCTTTTGAAATCACTAGCCTATCCATACATTCTAATAGGTACATCTACCCCAAAATATGTTTCCTTCTGATATTTTATTGGATATTCAAGCAATGTGTTTTACTGTAATGTTGCTTGTATGAGGCAATAACAACAAACAGGAGTCCAAATGATGGGGAGGCTCGCCTTGACAGGACGTGACAGTGCTAACTCATATTGACAAGGTGAGGCTTGATATGTAAATTGCGCTTTTCACTAGATCTGAGCACTATATTTTTGCCTTCTTATTTTAGCCTTATGGAAATCTGTATGACTAATTCCTTATTGTTAATCTATGTATTTATGTTTTTGAACTGTTTGGTTTGATTGAATTGAAGGTCTCCGTCTATTTAATCAAACATGCAGCCGTCCAGCAAAAATTTACCCACTACAACCAAGGAACCAGAGGTCTTGTCTGTCCTCTCAGGGGAAGATCTCTTTTTCCAAATGGACTTGGACATTATGTATTCAGTCTTGTCATCCTGTGGCACCTGACCTTCGCCCACTGGCGAAGTTCCGCTCTGACGTCACTCTTGAGACAAAAATGATGCATTTGACCAGCTGAGGGAGCCAAAACTAAGCTTATTCAACAAAAAAGCTTCTGCTCTCTGCTCCTCTGTACCTGTCAGCTAAACTGCACACATAAATAATATGCATGTTTATTTTTCGTGTCGGTTGACTGCTTCTTCTAGTTTTAACAAAGAGTTACAAAGAGTTAAAATTGTCTACATAATTAAATAGCACGCAGCTCAAATATCAGGAAATAAATCACAAAACATGTAACTAGGGGTCTGTTCACAGTCTTTAAATATTAAACAGTAGCATACAAACCCTTAATTATCTTATGAAACTCTTTTCATCCTCAGTTACTCTTGCAAGCAGCTAGATGTTTTTTTAAAAGACGGCTAAACAAGAGAAAACAAGGATAACACAACACACCCCCACTCAAGCACTGACAGAAACCTGTACATTCACAAATGTGTTGGTTTGCATTGCTCTACTTTATATTTGTTTATTTTAAATTGAGACTATTCAGGTCTGCAAATGTGTCTGTGTTTTGTTGCTTGCTATGCTTTCTGTGGACCCACGGGGAAGTATGTACGGTTGCCGGAGAGAATGGGGACTCAAATGGACAATCAATAAACATAGCACTCTCTCTACAGAAGGTTTCACTGTGGCATGATAGATGGCAAGGATTAGCCAAAGGATATGGCTCTGATTGTACGTTAATGTCACTCTAATAAAAGACAACATAGAGTAAAGGGCAGCCGTGGGAGCTGAAGGGACTTCGCCAAATTGTTCCTCGTTTCTTTGAGATCAAAGGGTCAAATATGTCATTGCAAAGCTAGTGTGAATTGTGATCCATGTGAATGCATTAGAGTGTCAGTGTGTGTGTGTGGTTGACGAGAGGGAACATGTGAATGCATTAGAGTGTCAGTGTGTGTGTGTGGTTGACGAGAGGGAACATGTGAATGCATTAGAGTGTCAGTGCGTGTGTGTGTGTGGTTGAGCAGAGGGTACATGTGAATGCATTAGAGTGTCAGTGTGTGTGTGTGGTTGACGAGAGGGAACATGTGAATGCATTAGAGTGTCAGTGCGTGTGTGTGTGTGGTTGAAGAGAGGGTACATGTGAATGCATTAGAGTGTCAGTGTGTGTGTGTGGTTGACGAGAGGGAACATGTGAATGCATTAGAGTGTCAGTGCGTGTGTGTGTGTGGTTGAGCAGAGGGTACATGTGAATGCATTAGAGTGTCAGTGCGTGTGTGTGTGTGGTTGAAGAGAGGGAACATGTGAATGCATTAGAGTGTCAGTGCGTGTGTGTGTGTGGTTGATGAGAGGGAACATGTGAATGCATTAGAGTGTCAGTGCGCGTGTGTGTGTGGTTGATGAGAGGGAACATGTGAATGCATTAGAGTGTCAGTGCGTGTGTGTGTGTGGTTGAGGAGAGGGAACATGTGAATGCATTAGAGTGTCAGTGCGTGTGTGTGTGTGGTTGAGGAGAGGGAACATGTGAATGCATTAGAGTGTCAGTGCGTGTGTGTGTGTGGTTGAAGTGAGGATACACTGATGAGGACAGACAGAGAGAATGATAGAGGGAGGGATCACAGTTCACACCCGCTCAGATTGGAAGGAGGCAGCTGCTCCTAGATCAGAACACTGTGAGTAAGTGATGAAGGAGCGGGTTCTATGGGCAGACACACACACAGCGGAAGAACCTACAGAGGACACTACCTGATCATCACCTCAGCACAGGTACGGTACACACTCTTCTTTTCTGCTACGTCTTTAGAACTTTCTTATTTTATTGACACATGAATGCATCTTCCTGACATGGTTTGGTTTGTTTGTGTAGTCAGTGATGAAGATAATAATAGATATGGTAGAAATAATAGTAAAATAATGATTGCAGCCAGTCACACTGATGGAAACAGTCCACGATGGATATATATCAATTTAATAATTATTCAACAAAATAGATTTTCTGAAATAGTTTGTTGTAAAATCCACTCCCTGAATGTGTATAATCCCCCAAATACCAGCCGTACGTGAGGATGTTTCATTGGACAAAGCTGTTGCTCAACCTGGGATAATCAACAAGTTCAAATTATGCATTTTGTAAATTACCATCAGAACACAGTATATTTGCTGACAATAAAAAAATAAATGTTTATGTTATTTAAAGCATTAAAATAATTGGCACGTAAAAAGAAATAGTGGCTGCGGAAAGATATGTTTTCACCCCATTTATAATTTAATTCCATGTTAGGGCAATTAGGCTACAGCAGAAAGCTATTTGACCGAGACATGATCCTCAGCACAGACCTTTTAAATGCCTAGACAATTCTTTTACATATCAGCTAACCACCAACTCAAATGTTACAGCAATATGGCATTCAAATGGCATCGCTGATGATGTGGCATCTAACCACTGGTTGATGCTTACAGTAACTTTATCTGAGAAGGGAAAGAGACCTGTCATTTGTAATTCCACTTTCAGAGGAACTGCTGTTGATAATGCTGTTGGGTGGTAACATCTCAATATAACCAAAAGCCCTGGAATGAAAAATGCACATTCTCATAGGAGAAGACATCTTCCTGTCAGAAGTTACAATGGTACTTGTGCTAAAACCATGACACACTGGGTCTTCAAAACTATATCTGTGATGTAAAACCTTCCCTGCAATAAAAAAATATTATATGTCTCCAAATTCGAAGATGTCCTGTTTGTATTTGTGGTCAGAAATGTTGTTAACACATTATAGTAATATACATATTATAGTTTAAAAAAGATAGATTTTAGCTAGCGTTAGAATTTTTATAGCAAACCCTAACCCTATCTTGCATGAGTGCCCATCCTGCTCTCAGTAGTAAGAGAAACAAGGAAGTTTGCGCCAATGCAGTAAAGTATTTTGTTATTAAACAAAATGTCTTACAATGTTGCAGATTAGGGTTTTGAATAGTGAAATTATCCTTTAAAGTTATTCTTTAAGTACATGTCCCTTAAAGTAACAAATTCGCCTTAAGATCCAACTGGTTATGATATGATAGACTTTCTTCAAGAGCACATTAGAACATTCAGTTGATTAATAAACATTCAGGTGGATCGGCTTTAGCACCACAATGTTTTAACATCTAACGTTAAAAGCAAATATTTCAAAAGGCAAAAACACACCTGTAGTTTTATGTTATAGTACTCTAACCAAAACAGATCGTCGATTGGCTTACAAAGTTGTATGCATCTCTTCCAGCAGTTGTGGGTAGAGATGGACCCTGTGTGGGCGAGGTCTGCCTCCCCCAATGCCAGTCTAGACAGACCTCTTCTGAACCACAGTGACCCAGTGGAGTACTTCTCAGGTCTTCAGTTACTCTTCAGCTACCGCTCTCTGTTCATCCCTCTTTACTGCCTCCTGGTGGCAGTGGCTTGTGTGGGCAATGCCCTCCTCCTAGCCTGCATCCTGATGGACCGGAAGCTCCACAACGCCACCAACTTCTTCATAGGGAACCTGGCCGCAGGCGACCTGCTCATGTGTCTGTGCTGTGTCCCACTGACCGCCTCCTACGCCTTCGAGCCCCAGGGCTGGCGGTTTGGACGGCCGCTCTGCTCCCTGGTTCCTCTCCTGCAGACGGCCACGGTCTTCATCTCCGTGCTGTCCCTCACGGCCATCGCCGTGGACCGCTACGTGGTGGTGGTTCACCCGGTGAGGAAGAGGATCTCCCTGAGGGGCTGCGGCACCCTGGCGGTCGGCGGGTGGATGCTGTCCCTGTTGCTGGCCACTCCGCCTTCCCTCCACACGCAGTATGTGGACCTGCATCTCAGCGGCATGGAGCTGGTCGTGTGTGAGGAGTTCTGGCCAGACTCGGATCACCTGCGGCTGTTGTACTCCTGCTTCGTTTTGCTCACCTCCTACCTGCTGCCCCTGCTGTCCGTCAGCGTGGCCTACTGCTGCATCACGGTCCAGCTCCGCCAGCGCCGTCTCCCCGGGGCTCCCTCCCACAGCCGGCAGCGCTGGAACAGGAAGAAGAGGAAGACCTTCTCCCTGCTGGTGCTGTCTGTGTTCTCCTTCGCCGTCTGCTGGCTGCCCTTGCAGGTGCTCAACCTGCTGCTGGACCTGGACCAGGACTTTCTGCTGGTGGACAAGCGCTACATCAACCTGCTACAGGTGTGCTGCCACCTGCTGGCCATGAGTTCCGCCTGCTACAACCCCTTCATCTACGCTTCGCTGCACAGCAAGGTGCGTTGGCGCCTGCAGAACTACCTGAGACCCCTTACAGGGCGGGGCCGCCAGAGCAGTCTGCTCTACCAGCAGGCGTTACGGCACAACACTAACACCTGTCTCAGTGTGGTGTCTGAGCAGCCAATCAGAGACGAGCAGGAAGGGCCTCAGACCAGCGTTGACAGCTCCTTCTGATGGATGAGACCACGGTCCATCTTTGGCTTAGGTGATGCCGCTAGAGGTTAACGTTGGTACTGCTGTGGCTTTGGCGTTTTGTTTCTCCATCTAACGTTCCCTTCCCTGGCTCTCTGCCGTGTCCTTCTTTTTAGGTCACCACTTAATGAAACCGAACATCTGTCCTTGCTTCTCGGTAATCCACGTCGCCGCTTTAGGAGTTCTGTGAAGTCAATAGGATCATTGCACTTAATGTCCCTCCTAAGGCCAGTGTTCTTCTTATAATTTCTTCCAGCTACCTTGAGGGCACACGTTGGTCTGGCTGACACCAGATCTCTGCGTCCTATTGACTTGAGCTCTGTAGTGGGTTGTATCAGTCAGGCTAGGCACACACTACCAATCAGATTAGTGGATGAGGAGAGGTCACGGAGGTCCTTCCATACATCCCTTTTTGTTTCTGTCTCTTTTTAACACAATCTCTTTAAACCTAGGACCTGTCGTTTCAATCATACTGTGGTTGCAAGAGTGAACCAATACTTATGCTAGAGCTCCGCGAGTGGCATCATTTTCACTGGCTTGGAGGGGGGTTCATATTGTCCCAGCCCCCCCTGGAGAGGTGGTGAGGGGCGTTTGGCAGGAGTTTTCTAGACTCATAACCCTCCAGTGACTCCTTACGCCTGCAAGCATAAATGGGATCATTAGTTGACGGGATGTTTCCTTCCAAACATCCTGCTTAGGCGAGTGCTGTGAATACAATGCTTGGCGAGTGGTGTCTGGACTGGTAAACAGGCCTACGTCCTAATGAAAAATGAAAAAACTGTTTAATTACATCACAGAAACGGATTCAAGTCAAGTATATACACGGACATGTGTGAAACAAAACACTAGCCCCCACCCAGATAATAAAAAAAAAATACTCTTTAAAAATGTATTTAATCAAAATCTACTATTTTGATTACCAGCCAACCTGTTTGTCCAATGTTATTAATGTTATCACATCCAAATCATCATAGCAATGACTCCCAACTGGAATTTACACACAAAGCATGAAGAAACGAACACCAAGGGATGTCTTCACATCTCTCCACCGTCCAGCAACCCATCAATCCTATACCCGCACCCCTAGTGAACCCGCCCAGAGATTCACATTCACATTCTTCCCAATTTACATCCTTTTAAATATCTTAAATAAATACAATATGATATGGAGAAAGAAAAAATCCAGACCATCCAGAGGATCTCCTCCCAGACCAGGGCATCCGTGTGCTCCTGGACAGTCTGGTACAACGATTCACAGTGTCTCACCAGGTGCAAAACTGGTTCCTCAGGAGCAGAGTGTATGCAGGTTTTCGTTCTAACCTTGTGTTTGATTGGTTAATGATGTCACTAATTAGTTAAGATCTTCCTCCACCTGGTTCAGTTTGGTCTCATCTGGGCACCAATTGAAAGGAAAAAAATAAAACCAGTCGACACTCTGCCCTCTGTGGAACTGGATTGACACCCCTGGCCTACACACTCTGGACACATGCTCTGGAGAATGTACTGGGAGACACAACGAATATGGATGTGCCATCCTGGAGGACCTGGTCTACCTATGAAACCTTAGTGGTTGCAAATGCCTCCTCATGCTACCAGTTGTGACAAGGATACTAGAAAAAGGCAAATATAGAGAAGAAACAGTCAGATGGATACAGAGAGAGCAATTTTCTGTGGCCACCACTTGCAAAACCATTTCTTTTTCTTGCTGTTCCCTCCAGTACACCTGTAGTCAAATTCTCTTGCGCAAAAACAGGTGACATTCACAATCGCTTATGCTTCCTAACATATGTATATAGAACCAGTCATTCAAGGTTGTTGCTTTAGTTTTTATTATTTTCCATGTTGTACACACTATAAAAGTGTTAAAAACATCTAACATTTATATTTTACATTCTTCAAAGGTTGTCACCCTTTGCCAGGCACTGTTAGGCAGAATGAATGGACAAGTGGAGGCAAAAAACAGGAATGCCAACATTCTATTCTATATTGTAAAATAAAACAGTAGCTGTGGCTAGTTGTCCTGCCAGGGGGATTTACTATAAATAGTATGTTATACTAAGACAGATTTGTCATGAATATATGGTGATTTAGATTGATGAGCTTGAATATATACTCTTATTTATATACTTATTTTGGGATGTGCCTGTACTGTCAAAGTCACAGCAGTAGTTTGAAGAACTTTGCATAAAGTTCAGGATTTCAGGCCAGCATAACAACTTAGATAAGCAATGGATTGCAATGTTCACAGAACTATGGGTTTCGGGTAAAGCATGGAATCATGCATGGAATCTTAAATGTATGATTGTCTCTGCACTGAACTTGTCTATTAATATACAGTCATTTTAAATGTTGTTGTAAGTTATTAAAATAAATAAATGTTTTCACATTGACGTCTTTACATTTCATCTTCTTTCAACACATTCTGATAATTGCTCCATAAACTGAAACATGTCATTTACAGATTTCAAACAAAAAAGGAACTGATTTACAGATATCATTTGTCTTTTCTTTATCAATTCATTCTGATAATAAATTGCATTTCCAAAGCTTCATGCTATTCAATACAGGAATAACTTATTTTGACGGATTAGGAAGATCCCAAAACATTTGTAAAAAGAAATGTTTTCATGTACTATAAAAGCACATTGATTATTATTGTAAAAGAATAACAAATGTTCAGCAGAGTAACACACAAATGGCATGCCAAGCTATATACTGTGCTGGCTAGGCAGTATAATTTATAATTTTTTTATTAAAAGTAATATTATTTTATCATTGATTTTAAATCGCTGTTTACTAATTCCTGATGTAGGAAAGTGTTATTGTTTCCTCAGAATACAAACTAGCTCGATTTTGGTTCATTCAAAACAGGATTTGTTTTAGGGGAGCAACATGTTATTAACACATTTTTACATTATACTTGCCATTTAAATGTAATGCGTTAAATTAAAAATTTTGTTTTTAGACAGAAACAGGTTCTTCCCTATTTGCTATTAAGTTGTGAACATAATGTATGTATCCTGCCTTCCCTATAAATGTGTGTATGTCCATCTATGGAGTTGGTCACTGTGCATGTTTCTCCCTGTTATCCCACCTCATGGGATAACCATTTTAAATGACCATCCCACTAGCTCTCACAAATGATTACATCAAGTAACATTGGTGTTAACTGAATAGTGCGTATCTTGGCATACAGTTTTGCCTCATACAGTACACAGGGTGGTGGGGGATTGAAAAGGGAGGTATAGAAATCGTTTGTTCAAACGTGTGTATATCTTTGTAAAAAAGATTAAAAAAGAATTCCTTCCCAATAATCTGGATTCGTCCTGTTCCGGCGTAACGGCTCGGGACTAGGAGCACAGACGCACGTAGGACACCTATAGCCAGTGTGGCACCTATTGTCCCTGTGAAGAGCAGGCAAACCGAGTGGTTCTGAGGGGTGTAACCGGCCAAGCCATGGAGAGCCACTGTGATGTTGAGCACTGACAGTGCCAGGAACCTTGGACTGGGGGAGCTGAATCAGGACTAGGCCAAGGGGTGCTGATATTCGACGACTGGTCACTTGACACATGACTGTTGGGTCTAATGATGCGCATCTATGTGTTCCTGAATCATTCTTGGTGGTGCTAATGTGGTGCTAATGGGGTACGAGGCTTATTCTTGTCAAGGCTTTAGCTCGTCTCACCCCCTCCTGAAGCTATTAACGATGTTGACGGCAAGTCAATTTAGCACCTGGATAACCTCGGTGTTAAGATGTCTCTGATCTTTCTTAGTGATCTAATGGTGCTTTCTTTCACCATATGCCCACGCTTCTGGGTTATTTTATGCTTTCACTCAGAGTGGCACACCTTATATTACCCATACATCTTTATATCCATAAGCCCTTTTCCAGTCTGGCATCAATCAGTCGGGCCATTTTGCTCTATTCACTTAAGGTACTGTAGAAGGTTCTGATTGGGTGGTTGGTGTGCTCACTCCAGCGGTGAGTAATCATTAGCGCTAACATCCCGCTGACATGGCCCAGACTAACGGAGTGAACTCTACATGACATGCCATATTCTCCCAGGTATTTCTTTCTGCAATAAACCTGACAGGGCTGCCTAATGCACCAGTCACCCCATCACAGGGCTGAGAAAAGGCACTCTAAAGAGCATTCTCATGTCAGAATTTTTTTTAAATCCTCAAAGACCTACAGGTCACTAGATGACAAAAGCAACAGTAAAGACACATAGTCTGTAATGCTCTCTGATCTCTCAGTAGTGAGGCTACTACTACCACATAGTCTGTAATGCTCTCTGATCTCTCAGTAGTGAGGCTACTACTACCACATAGTCTGTAATGCTCTCTGATCTCTCAGTAGTGAGGCTTCTACTACCACATAGTCTGTAATGCTCTCTGCCTCCTCAGTAGTGAGGCTTCTACTACCACATAGTCTGTAATGCTCTCTGCCTCCTCTGTTGTGAGGCTTCTACTACCACATAGTCTGTAATGCTCTCTGCCTCCTCTGTTGTGAGGCTTCTACTACCACATAGTCTGTAATACTCTCTGCCTCCTCAGTAGTGAGGCTTCTACTACCACATAGTCTGTAATGCTCTCTGCCTCCTCTGTTGTGAGGCTTCTACTACCACATAGTCTGTAATGCTCTCTGCCTCCTCAGTAGTGAGGCTTCTACTACTACATAGTCTGTAATACTCTCTGCTCCCTCTGTTGTGAGAAACCGACTGTAATAAGTTCCTTTATTTTGTAAGAAATGTCCAGGACACAGCCGGTAATAAAAAGAAATGTTAATTTACTATCTATGGTGGGGGTAGACTTTTACATGGAGAATGACCCAATTTGAACATCGGTTTAACAATTACCTTTTTGTCTCAGAGTCAATTATAAATGCAGACTTCTGGCCTTTCATAAGAAATACTGTTAACAAGTTTGCTCACATCAATGTTTAAATCTATACCACAACAGAGACTGGGTCAGAGTTGGAGTGGGTACTTAAATGTACCCACTGTGCCGTGGCTAAGCTTTGTCTTTTTTTCCCGGTCCTTTCTCTGAAAGGAATTGACGGCCAGACATTCTGGTCTGAGGTTTGACTTTGCGTACAGTCAAAAGTGTCCTTATATTTTTGCCCCATCAAAAACAGAACTGGAGAGCATCCCTGAGCCAAGAGAGCGACTTCCATTAGCATTTCATCATTTCCACTGCTCTCTCTGCCTCTCCGTTATTTGGGGGTAGTGGAGGCTGCTCGTTACGTACAGAAAGTTGTAGTCCTTTGCCGAGTCAGCGAACAGGTTGGCTGAAAACTGCCATTGTTAGTAATTAATGTCTCTGGGACTCGCTGGTCTCCAGAGATTTGCTACACTTTCTCCATCACACAAGTGGTTGTGGTCTTGTGGTTACTTCAATGTAGTGTGAAAGAAGTCCACTAACATGATGTACAAGCCCTTGTTTCACTGAAATAGACCTACTGTAGCCCACTCTCCAACCGTGACCTTAGAGCTGGTTATCAGAGACTCTGGAACATTGTTGCATTCTATAGCACAGGTCTCACAATGGTTCACGTAGTCCTTTCTGACAGGCCAGGCCACCACACAGACTGTTATTGTCTAGCCAAGCATTTTGGAACCCTGAGTGAATCGTGGCTAACATTTCCTCTTGTATACTAGCAGGCATCACACCCTCTTTCCTTTCATGAGAAATCCATTTACTATTACCAGGTCATCTCTACATTGATTGGTTAAAGATAGAAGCCAACGATTTTCACCAAGTTGTAGGGGACAGTCTTCCGAAAAGAATGCTTTGTTAGCCTTTCAAGAAAGCCTTCCAAAACTCGACCACAAAAACACTAACATAAAAAATAGAAATACGCACCTGTTACATTTCTATTCATATCTACGGATTTATTAATTATGGAAGCCTAAGTTTATGGAAGCCTAAGTTTTATCCACGTTGTAGGGGACAGTCTGCTGCAAAGAATGACATATATTTCATGTATTTCTGTGGAGTAGTTGTCTTCCAAATCTCAACCACAAAAACACTATATTTCATGATTTCATCAAAAAACATTTTATCTGAGGTTAATCTGATCTGATCAGAATCAAATCTGATCTGATCAGAATCAAATCTGCTCTTAGATTTTTATATAAAGTGATCCCCCATCAAGATACAGGGACCCCAAATGGCAATTTTGGTTGTTATTTTACTGTTTTTGAAAGAACTAATGCAGTTTTTCTGTTTATTATGTTATATGTTCATACAATAAACAACCCCGGGGGATGTTTGAATTAGAAATAAAAAGCCCTACCTGTAGGAGTATACTATGTGCTTCTCAATAAAAACAACTACAGTCAACATACATTTTTATATTCTCTTCACACATTTTCACCAATATACTCAATATACTCAGTTCTCACACAATGTTATCTATTCATCCTCCTTCTAGTTAAGGGTTTTGAGAATCCACAATATATAGGACATAATTCTAATATAAAGGATGACCTCCTGAGAGGTCAAAAGTCAAGATAGTGCGGGCAGATTTTGGTCATCCTAAGAAGGCCTTAAGGACATTAAGGGTTAAGATGATATCATTTGTGTTCTTCCGAGACCAAGTTAATGAGGGGCAGGTGTTTAACATATCTAACACCAGATCTGAAGTCTGCCTTGGCTGGATATCTAACACTAGATCTGAAGTCTGCCTTGGCTGGATATCTAACACTAGATCTGAAGTCTGCCTTGGCTGAATATTTAACACCAGATCTGAAGTCTGCCTTGGCTGGATATCTAACACTAGATCTGAAGTCTGCCTTGGCTGAGTATTTAACAACAGATCTGAAGTCTGCCTTGGCTGGATATCTAACACTAGATCTGAAGTCTGCCTTGGCTGGATATCTAACACTAGATCTGAAGTCTGCCTTGGCTGGATATCTAACACCAGATCTGAAGTCTGTCTTGGCTGGATATCTATCTCAACAACATGCTAATGGACAGGAACAACATCCAGAAAGCTTTATGTTGGAATGAAGAATTAATTTAATTGCAATTCATTGTAAACACCTTAACCTATAATAACACTGATTATTTCTCATGCCAAATGCTCTAGATGAATTTTCGGATTTGGGTGTGATGAACTGCGCATGGCTGCATCTTAATGAGTAATTAGCAGGGAAAGAAAAAAGAACAAGTGGATGCAGAAAGACTGTTCCTCTACATCACTTCAACCTCATCTCACCACAGAGAAGAACCAGACTCATCAGTCCTTAAGGATCCCTTAAGTGCCAGGGCAATGGCAAACACATAAATACAGGTGTCTACGCACAAACACACATTGCACAAAGGACCAATTACACATCCATCGCTGCTACAGACACACTCAAAGTATGTTCAAATGTACACGGTCCCTTGGTTATTGTGGAAATGTGCATGGCATTCTAATCAGGGCCTTACGTCTGAGGACCTTTTTAGTTGATAATGCAGGTGGTTAACATGCACAAGCTGTCCCTTCTACCAGCAATCATCACAAAGACAGGATCCAAGATATTTTTTCACTTCAATACAGTGGCATGTCCGGAACTCTCATTTAAAATAAATCAACTTGATGTAGTTGTTATAAGTGTTTGTAAAATACGTTTATTTATGTAGTTCTACAGATATCAGTTTTACAGCCACTGTTGGTATATAGCTACTATAGTTCTACAATCCTTTAAATTCTAGACAATATGGTTCTACAGTTCCTTGACGTTTTACAGTCACTAAGGTTCTACAGTTGCTATAGTTCTATAGCCACAATTGTTCTACAGTTATTATTGTAGTATAGTTGCTATAGTTGTATAGCAACAATAGTTCTACAGTTAATATGGTTCAACAGTCACTATGATTGTACAGCCACAATACTAGAGTCAATATAGTTTTACAGACTTTCTTCGTCACTATAGTTCTACAGTCATAGTTGTAGTCACCAGGGACATCACTATTTTAAAGGGGCTTTTGGGGGTTCTGCTAATAAATATACAATTTCAGGTAGCCCACAACCATTTTTAATTGGAAGTAAAAATGTTATGTATGTAAATTGTTTTAGACAAGATGCAATTCATTCATTTACGCCACCAATCATACATCAAGTAACTAAGACAAGTCTTTGTTATCTTTACAGGCAAGAAAGCTAGCTACAACTTTCTAGTAGATACTTCATACATACGATCTGTCATTTGTAAGACAAATAAAAAGGAATTATTGTGTAATTCAACAAAATACTAAAGTGACCTATAATACTGTAGCGACCCGCACAGGCAGCTGGGGGCTCTAGCTTAAACTGTTACCTGTATGTCTGTCAAACAGCTGTCTGCCAATCCCCAGGATGCCTGGTAGGTGCGGAGGCCGTGCATCCTGGTGATTGGCAGAGAGCCTTGGTGGGGGGTTGGCCAGGGGAATAATTGGGGTGATGAGACCAGGTTGGGTTTGGCGCTCTTTCTCTTTCGCCCGGGGTTTTCATGTTAGCAGGTTTAACGTTAGTGTGTTGGTTGTGTTTTGTTTGGCGTGGGCTACGGCCAGACAGTAGCCGGTGTTAGGTACGAATAAACCTTTGGTTCTCCTTCATCCCCTGTCTGGACAATTGATCCTTTCCGCGTAGCCAGGGCATTACATTGGTGTCAGAAGTAAAAAAAAAGAAAAGGAAAATTCGAAAACCAGGGGATATTTGTCGGCCAGCTAGCTAGCTGCCATCGTTGGGCTAACTAAGGCAGGCGAGGACGGGGTGATGATGCCGCGAGGCGATCGGAGAGTGAAGGAGGAGGAAGGCGAGGATTATGGCCGGGAAGGTGCCTGTGGATGGACGTCGGAGGATGTGGCTGAGGGAATCGCAAGGACGTGGGAGCCCAGAGGCCGCTTGAAGGAGGACGTAAGAGCAATGGCGGCTGAAGCAGGCATGAGTGCTAAATGGAATGTGCTTCCCGCCGAAGGGGCCACGTCGTTGCGGCGGGAAGTAGAATCTGGGACTCAGGATGTGAACAAACCTGGCAGCGGCCATTTCCCAGTTTCATCCTTATCCATTAAGACCCCGAAGTATTCCGGTAGGTCGGATTGGGAAGCTTTTCATGCCCAGTTTGAACTGTTAGCTCATTTTAAGGGGTGGTCGGAGGGAGATATGGCATTGCAGTTGGCTTTATGCCTCACGGATGATGCTC
>JACXGK010008356.1:0-15159 GCA_016801125.1 Novumbra hubbsi
CAGTTATCTGTGGTACTGATGTTCAGTTATCTGTGGTACTGATGTTCAGTTATCTGTGGTACTGATGTTGAGTTAGATGTGGTACTGATGTTCAGTTATCTGTGGTACTGATGTTCAGTTAGATGTGGTACTGATGTTCAGTTATCTGTGGTACTGATGTTCAGTTATCTGTGGTACTGATGTTCAGTTATCTGTGGTACTGATGTTCAGTTATCTGTGGTACTGATGTTGAGTTAGATGTGGTACTGATGTCCAGTTATCTGTGGTACTGATGTTCAGTTATCTGTGGTACTGATGTTCAGTTATCTGTGGTTGTTTTGGGCAACAGTGTCTAGGGGGGATTTGTTTTTGTGCTCCTGGAAAGTGGACCTTCTTTGACACAACATGTTCGTTCTCAGAGATCTACGCTTTCTACTAGAATTGATCACAACTCAACATGAATCAGCTTTTGTCAAACCAAGAAACATTCTGGCAGCAGCAGTTATTAAGAGCTGTCAAACAGCAGTCATGTATCACAACCCCTATTGTATGTCCTTGGTAATGGTGTTGGATCCATTAATGTACGGTGTGTATTTTAATTCTAGTGCCATAATCTGTTGTGAGTTTGAATCTCATTCAGGGATTAAATATCATTTTTAAGGCGTTAACCCTCAACCGCCGGTTGTCAAAGCCCCCAGAAAACTGCTTTGATAAGTGCCAGTGTGCTGTACAATTGGAAACGTGTTGGCAATGCTAACATAACGTAAGCAATCATAGGTTATAAAGAAGGAGAATGCTATCTGGTTTCAATGTGTACACCTTTAGTCTATATTCTATAGGCCCTATAGAAAACACTAATCAGACAGTTGGGTTGGTTGGTTGGGGGCTAAAAGCACTACTGTAGAACTATTTAATTGGACTGGCAAAAGATTCTCAAGAGTTTCTTCTAACGCTGGTCTATGAGGAAAAGTACTAAACATGGCAAACCGAGAGAACGCAAAGCAAGAAAACCCAGGTCATTAGCTTGAAAGGCAAACACATTACCATTCACAAGGGTAAGTCTCCCTCTCTATAGAAAAACATACATTACCATTCACAAGGATACATCCCTCTCTCTCTTTCAAGGACTATAACGTACCTCATTTAGCTTAGTTAAGGTCCCCACAAAAATCACAGAAAGGTCTGTGAGCTGAGCTTTAAAATAGTTACTTGTAAAGTGGTAAGATTATGTAAGGCCTCAGCATAGTGTTTGCAAATACGGCTTAAGGAGAAAAATGTAAGTCTTGCCTCCTCATTAAATCCATGCTTTATCTTCATTTCTTAACTTAGTAACTGCAGTTGTTCTCAACACAAAGCCACAGACGATGTCCACAGACAGCCCCTCTCCTAATCCTCGTCCCTGCAGACGACAGTAAGTGGAATGCGATATGGTCTGAGGAGGAAGCAGAGGTTAGGTTAAGGATTATCGTATAATGTCTTCCTTTGCTACGTCACCATCAGTAGTCAGTTTTGTCTCTGTCGACGTGCCAGTGTGGGATTATTCCTAAGCAAACCTTCGCTCCCTCCTCGGATCGTGCGGAAATTAACTTCCCGTCGTCCGCTCGGGGTTGAAACGAGATGGGTAAGTGGCTCACAAACTCTTTTTGTGCGTGTTTTTCAGGAAATACAGATGCCTAAGCAAACGACCCGTCCCCATCAACGTGTTGCCCAGGCATCAGCACTGATCGTTCTCCGCCAGCACAGACGTGACGAACAACTCCTCCTCCCCTCACGGTTATCTGTCGACTAACTCACGGACGGGAGACTTCTTAAGTGTCATCCAGCCAGTGACCAGAATTGAGCGCACAGGCTCTAGATCCACCACAAGCAGTTAGGATCAGGGTTCGTTGTTTTCTCTTGAGCCAACCTCAAGGCCCTGGTGACGACTCAAAGAAGATTAGCAAGATCGGACTTTATCAAAACAGCGGACACAACAGTTACCCGCAGGTTAGAGTCGCTGACCAGGAACCAAGAGATTGAATCCTGGAGCAAAGTGAACTGTTCAGCTGTTCTGTCCTTAAGCCGGACAGTTTTAATTACTACTGTAAGTGGCTGTGGCTAAGAGTGTCTGGTAATATACAGTGTAGTTCCCAGACGCAGAAGGTCTAATATTATTGGCAAATAGGAATTGAAACAACTCCTGCAGTAACAGTCATTGGTTACATCGGCTCAGTCCACAAGCCAGTCGTCCCTGGCAACACAATGCCCCGCGACCAATTAATACATTGTTACGTTGCTGTGGGACAGATGTGTGCACACAACGCTGCTAAGCCATCTCGCTTACACTGACTCTTGGCCAGACAAGGCAGTTCCTGCTTCATGAAAACCTCTCAGCTCATTTGAGATTAGAATCTGGTTCCTCCCAAGGTTTCTTCCTGAGTTCCCGGCGTACTAAGGACATTTTCCTAGCCACTGCGCATCACCTCAGTTTTTGCTTCGTTTTATGCCACACCACACCTTAGTCTGATTGGCTAAACTAGAAACACATGGTAATCCCTTAACACTAAAATGGAATGACGCAAGTCCCTCCCAAATGGCCGGCTTTGAATAGAGGTTATTCCGGGCTCACCATGTGTGTCGGCATGGGAACGACGTCAGCTGACATGGAAAATCCAGACTAGTTAATTTGCTCATAACTTGAAACGTGACACCATTCATAAAAATGGTGTCTGGAGTAGAGACGTGGTGGGTTCTCTGTTTTTGGTTATTTTTATGCCCAGTGATGCGGCTAAAAGATTGGTTCTGCTTCATTGCGTGATCACATTTTGATTTAAATGAATCTGTCTGAACTCATTTTATGAAGGCACATTTTTAATTCCCTTTGGATTCTCCCTTTACGGGAAACTTCAAAAGCTTCACCAATTTTGATATGGAGGGCACAACATAGATGCATGCACAACCCACACACAACCCACCCCCCCACACACACCCACAGACACACAAAGACATACACGATGACACACACCCAAAAAAACCTCCCCCACACACAGACAAACCGACAAACGTACATACACTCACAAAGACACACACAGACACATTCGCACACCAACACACACACACACACAGTCAGACACGCACATGGACACACACAGAAACAGAGACACACAAAGAGGCAGACGGAAAAGATCCACCCATCCTTCTTTTCATCTGTCCATCAATCCCTCTTTCACTCTTTGAGGGGAATTGATTGACAATGCTGAATGGTTGTGACGAGCCTTGTCCACGGGGGGGAGACGGGGTGAGACAGGGGTTGGGGGGGCGGGTGGTAGACGGGGGGAGACGGGGGGTGAGACGGGGGTGGGCGGGGGCGTTGGTCTCCTCCCCTCCTCCCAGGGCCCCATTAGGGAGGCTTGGTTCTCCGCTCCCCTCCGGGGAGGACACATCGGGGCAGGGGAAGCTCTGCGGTGGGGTGGCCTGGTGTGACGGCCTCCATCTGGCTGGAAACGAGTGACCGCCGCTCAGGCAGGAAGTGTCAGGGACAACGCTGGTGGGTTGTGCCGGGTGGCGTGTGCTTCCTGTTATGTCACGTCATTTGGTCTGGTTCTGGCAGGGTCCAGACGGACCGGGTCAGTGGCATTTGCTTCCTCACCATGTGGCCACAGCTTTCCGAGGCCAGATGGCCGTGTGGAAGCCACGCCCCTGTGACCGGGACTAACCTGTCATCACACACACACACACACAACACCTTATCAACCCTGCCATCGATCAGGAGGAGAGAGAAGGTAAACAACAGATCAATGAACAACCTCGTCAAGCCTGCACAATGGACCCCTGGTAGAAAGCTGCGGATGGAGAAATATAGAAACTGTAGGGGAAAGTGAATGTATTATTATTCGGTGTGGGCAGATGAAAGACAAAAGATGTATTACCTTCCTCTCTGTGAAGCTGCGCTTGTTTGTTCGTCATCACTCGTCTCTTCTCCCTTTTTTCCTTCGCTCAACGGCGGTCTCTCTCAAACCCTCTCTCTCTATCTCTTTTTTCTCACCCATCATCAGACCACCTGTTCTCTTCTCTTTGCTCCAGGGGAGTATCTAACAAGGTTTCTCTCCACACCTATCACCTTGTTCCACCACACGTCTCTTCCAGCTGACTTAAAGATCTGGGCCAGCTTTTTTCTAAACAGGCCCCACCTGTATTACTACAGCATGGCTTCGTAGTAAAAGAGTAGAGGTGCTAGACTGGCCAGTCTGGAGTCCAGACCTGTCACTCATCGAAAACCTTTGGTGCATCATGAAATGAAAAATACAACAGTGGAGACCCTGAACTGTTGAGCATCTGAAATCCAATATCAAGCAAGAATGGGAATACACTTCACATTCAAAACTACAGCAATTTGCTCAGTTTCAAATGCCTACAGAGTTTTGTTAAAAGAATAGGTGATGCAACGCAGTGGTAAATATGCCCCATATCCCTGAACAGGGGCATATTGTTCTAATTCAAAATTATTTTTGGAAAACCAATAACATTTCCAAGTTTCAACAATGTCAGGGGATGTAAAAGTAAAGTAATCCAATAATTCCTTGGAGTTTAAATTAACAGACTGTAATTAGATTTCATGTGGCTATAACGCCTGTCTGTTTAGTGTTAAATTATAATGACTACTTAATTGGTCTGAAGAAGGGCGGCCTTGGCATGGTTTTAGGAGACGAGAGGTGTATGGCCATTGGAACTGACAGCCAGGGCTCTAAAGCAGACCATCAGACTCTCTGCAGGAGAGGTCGTCAGGCCGATCCACGGGTTTCTGAGGCTGGCATGTCATTGGTTCATCGCCTGTAGAAGTGATGCTCAGAATGGAAGGCTGAAAATGATTAAACACATACACGTCATCAGTGTGCCTGGGAACAGGAGGAGATACTGAATGTAGAGTGGGGACAGATTTAGGCAGAAAGAAAAATGAGAGTACAGCGTAAGAGATTAAAGACGATAAGACGAATGGTTTTATTCAGAAAAGAAAATTAACAAAATAACTTGGAGTATGGACGGAGGAGCGGAGGTCGTAGGAATTCTCCAAACGCAGTTACCTTTATGATACACACTTCGCAGTGCCCTATTCCACATTGGACTACTTTAGATTAGTGTCCAAGGCAAAGGCAATGGAGGCACTAGGATTCTATTTGGAACACGGCCCTCTCTGTGGTGGTTCAATTAAAAGGAGGTGCTTGACTGTCCACGGAGAGTTTAGTAATTAATCAAAGTCCCCTCTTTAAACTTGCCCTGTATTTTTTATAACTTATCATTTTATCTGCTTGTCACCAGGGCGACCGGAGCAAAGGGGCCATTTTTTCTTCTTCACGCTCCTTAATTACTCTGAGATCGTTGATGTCCTTCCACGTGGTCTTGAAGAGCCAAGAAATCATTTTACAGCCGAACAGATATTGGGAGCCTGCCGTGTTCCCTTTAACCGCACCTCGAGCCTTAACGGATCAGCACACACACACACGTGCACGATAAACCCACATACACAGACAGGCTCTCACAGGGGCACACAAGATCTAATACACACGCAGATCTGACACGGTGCTTAATGACGGACAGGACCTGAGGGAATGACCGTGTTCTGGGCCCAACACAGTAATGGACGCCAGCCACACGTAATGGATGTCAAAACGAGGTCCTTCAGAAAATATTTGAATATCAAAGCTAAGCGTGCTGTGGTTTGTTAATGTCAGCTATCAACGTGAGTGTGTTGCTGCAGCGTTCTACTCTCCTGCTGTTCCGCTAGTTGTGTGCATAATGAGCTTGGATACACTGTGTGTGTGTGATTGTAGGTATTTGTTTGTTAGTTTGTAAGTGTATGTGTGTGTGTGTGTGTGTGTGTGTGTGTGTGTGCTCGACACAGCACTTTCTATGTTATCAGTGATAGTCTTTATCCATTAATGGATCTATCCAATGCAAATCCCGTCCTCAGGATGAATATATTTTCTTCAATAGCCTTGTTTGTTTTGCCAGACCAAATATTTGATATCATATTTGCAACATTAGTTTAAATTGTGGGTTTTAGGCAACAGAAACCCAGTAAGATATACACAGGAAGCTTTAGGTATAAATGGGAGTTTGTAAATGCTCAAAATGTATCCGGTTTAAACCTGAATGAATTTGAGGCAATGCCCTGCTTTCTGCGGTTTGAAGACAAAAAATTTGGACACATTTTTGCCATTTGTGGAGATACATTAAAGTACAGAAGACATTCAACTGAAGACTGCAACAGAGAAATGAGCACCAAAAGACTTCTAATATTTTCATGACTTCAGGCGCTGAGCTCCTCTGAGACTTCAAAAATCTCCATACTGGAAGAAACCCCATACTACTCATTGTAACACCAATCCTTATTAAGATTATCTCACAGACACACTAGCTAAAGTTAGAATATCAAACTCCGAATGAGTGTTTCATGCATATTTAAATGTTTTTCGCCAGACTCGGTGACTAGAATCCCTATTACCTCGTTTTAAGCAAGAACCAAAATATTTTCCAATTTTCCAAATGAAATCTTACTCAGCAACGTCATCAGATACATTTTTTATTTGGAGATTCATTCCCCGGCAGCGGTTCAGGTACCGTCAGCAAAGGAACGCAAAACAACGTCGTCGTGGGATTTGATCAAAGCCAATGATGCAATAATGAAATGTTACTTCATGCCCCGCCCCCAACTTTATCAGCTGTACACATTGACTCCACATTGACTCCATAGTGGAAGTCTCCTGTTCTTCGGTGAATGGAAAACGAGATGCAAGGTGCTGGGCTGTGAGCACAGGTCCCACGACAGCATGTCACCCTCCAGGAATCCATAGAAAAATACACTAGAAAAACGCAAAACTAGTGAAGAATCGGTCAGGAAGGAGAGAGCAACTGTCTGTGGCCACCACCTGCAAATATCCTTCCCTTTTTAGGGGGTTGTCTTGCAGCACCAAAACAGGTGACATAGATTTCTGAGCAGTGTATGAACAACCCGAATGCTTCTCAAGTGTTTTAGGATTAACTAAGCATGGTCGTTCCTGGTTTCTGCTGGCTGTCATAGAGAAGCAACGCAACCAAGTGGACATTTTTCCCCTTCTCACCCTCTGCCTGGTTGGGCTTAGGAGGATGCTTTGTTATCATTGGAAGAATCTTGTAAATTAGGGAAATTACTTGTTTCGGCCTGTACGATTCGTTTCATAATCTGAAGGTGTCGAGTGTGTTCGTCACACGAGGTAACAAAACTGTTATAGACGAATATTTAACAAACCTTGCCATGTGACTTCATAAGACTGCAACAGTTATATCATGATAATTGAATCATACTGGCAA
Source organism: Novumbra hubbsi (assembly GCA_016801125.1). NCBI lineage: Eukaryota > Metazoa > Chordata > Actinopteri > Esociformes > Umbridae > Novumbra > Novumbra hubbsi. The sequence continues at coordinate 7,306 of JACXGK010008356.1, forward strand.
ATATATCAAATGTTTCTCAAAATAATACCGTTATTATAAGTTATTACAGGTAATAAAGCTTGAATTATACCATTATTATAAGTTATTACAGGTAATAAAGCTTGAATTAAGAGATACCTACATGGGTGAGTCAGTATTGGTGTGTGTGTGAAGGCGTGGGTGTGTGTTTGCTTATGTACTGTGTGCCGGTGGGCTTTGATGCCTAAAATAAATCTTTTACATGTTGACCAGCCTAATAATAGACAAGTCACACGAAAAAGCTATTTATATATATATATTTATATGCTGTCTTTTATCTGTTTCATCTGCAGAGAAAATAACTACCTAACAGTGCAGCAGACAGGCGTTCAGTAGCCCTTAGGGCTCTGATGACAACGCAAGTGTGTGATTAAATAAAATACAAAGGACTAAAATAAACACAGGTTAGTGTTTTTGTTTCTCACGAGTCTCAGGCTCAGTCTTAGGGCAGCTCTGCCCAAAAGGCAGAAATCGTGAGATTTGTCAATGTTCTAAACAGGGTACGTGTTCTAAACAGGGTTCATGTACAAAACAGGGTTCGTGTTCTAAACAGGGTTCATGTACAAAGCAGGGTTTGTGTTCTAAACAGGGTTCATGTACAAAACAGGGTTCGTGTTCTAAACAGGGTTCATGTACAAAACAGGGTTCGTGTTCTAAACAGGGTTCATGTACAAAGCAGGGTTTGTGTTCTAAACAGGGTTCATGTACAAAACAGGGTTCGTGTTCTAAACAGGGTTCATGCTCGAAACAGGTTTCGTGTTCCAAACAGTCTAGTCTAAGCCATACACTTGAAGCATAATTTACGATGTATGAAAAGAATACTAGCCTGACTAGCATCCTATGCAGGCTGTCGCCTCTGAGCTGAATCTCTCTGTAATGTAAGACAAGTGTAAACAACCGCTTACCGACTGGGGATGGATCAGAATGGCTCAGGTTTTATTCATATTCCTCACAGGTTTTTGGAAGGTTTGTATTAGACTTCACTGTGACCAGACATCATCTAATAAAACCCACCATCTACTATATTTAAATACTGCATCCAATATAGTCGTGCCGCGAAGCTGGCACTTACATTTCCAAAGCTAATTAGAGTACAGCGCTTCAGTGGGAGTGCGTGCGTACAAAAACAAAACAAACGCAATGAACAAACAGCCTTGGACTTGGTCTCTGCCTTCTCTCCACACACTACAGGTTATCTGGCGTTCACTCATTATCTTAATGAAGATGCAGATTTGAAGTCGCAATCGTTATCCTAACGAAGAGGCCTGCTTGAAGACGTAATGATTGTTTTAATGAAGCCGCAGCTTTAAAGTTGTAATCATCATTTGAATGATTTGAGGGTATGGAGTTGTCGTCGTCCTCCGCGTCTTCCCTCTCGTGGACGCCACAGCTCACAGCCGGGCCTCAGTTGCCGTAACGCCCCGCCTCAGTGGTGGTTGTGAATGGATGGTACCGACGTTACATTCCCTCTCTGGTGCGAGCGCCCACTTTCAGACAAGCCCTCGCCGGGTTTCAGGCTAATAGCCCTATTTTAAGGGCTCCTGTGTGTTTAATCACTGCAGCCAACCAGTTCCAATCGTGACAGGTCAGTCCCATTATTAGCCGTGCCATTAAAGGGAAGCTAAATAATGTTGATAGGCCAGGATACCAGCTGTGGGCCAAGTAACAGATTAAAACACACACGTTACGATAAACGACCAGCTGTAGACCCGGTAGCCATGCCTCCCTAAGGAGTGGTCGCCAGGGGCTCTTCTTGGGTAGAAAATGAAGCGCCCTGTTCAAACGGGTCAAAACTGCTAATTTCCTGTAGCTATTGTGAAAATGACCTGCTGCGACTCATTTAGGCTTTGGACGGCTCGTCAGGTGGTTTCCGAGGTTTCCGATAATTACACTGCATCGCTAACACCGGCATTACGATCAGCTACGACGTCCACGAGGAAGGAATATGACGATAATGATGTGAATGACCATGAAGAAGAAGTGAAGCATGGACAGTCCCGCGTTCAGGCACACACTGTACCTGTAGGTGGGAGGGAAGCACGAATGAAGGATGAAAGGATGAGGTTGAAAAGGAGAGACTGGAAAGGACACTTTCTCCAAACTCTATGCCTTCTGCCATCAGTGATTTAGTCGACAGTGAAGGTTTCTGGTGAAACTCGTTCTCTGCTTATCCTCTCAGGGCAGCCTGATCTCTCTCTCTCTCCAACCGCCTGCCTACATCTCTTTGTCTGTTTCTGTGTCAGTCTCTCTCCTCTCCAAACACCTGTTTTTCCTTTTTCTTTCTCTATCTCCTATTTAACACCTCTCTCCTGTTGAGAATGAAGCAGTTAGCTGCAGTGGGGAGGGGGGGGGGCTGAACAATGTCAGCTTTTTCACCTGGTTGCTTTAGGGAGAGACACACTGACAGAGAGACACTCAGACAGACAGACACAGAGACAGAGAGACACAAAAACAAAGAGCCAGACAGACAGACTCCAAACCCAGAGAGTTAGTCAGCGCTGAAAGGTCAAGGGAATGAGATCAGCAGCTGGCTTTAACAAGGTGTTATTTCAGGTTTATGGGCTGAGCACATCCAACCAAAGCAGGTAATTAACTCACATAACGACTCCCTGGGTATGGTAAACAGGACCTTCATAGCCCTACACAGTAGACATTTGTACTACTAGAGGGGAGTGTACCGAACAGGCTTTCTCTCTCTCCCTCTCTCCCTCTCTCCCTCTCTCCCACTCTCCCGCGCTCTCGCTCATGCTGTGTGTGTGCGTGTGTTTCCTGTGTTTCTGTTTCCTTGCCGCATTTGCGTGCTTATGCTTTCTAAAGACAGTGTCATTACTGAGGTGAAACCGTTTGCTATCTTTCATCCGTGCTTCGTGTCTTTTGCCTGGGAAACTGTTATGGAAGAGAAGGGCTTCGGCGTAGGCTACTCCCGTAGCCTCTGAGGTAAACTGGAATCCTCTCCACCATGTGCCTGCTACCTAGAAAAACATCAGGCTAGATGAGGGCTGGTTGGTGGTTCATGGTGTATTTCTGTGTTTTCGTTTCTGTTTGAAAAACGATGCGGCAGAAATGACAAATGTATGAGACCCATACAGAACCCTTCAGGCAGCAAAGTAAATAACACAAATTAATCATCGACCTCCTCAGAGGCAGAAAGTACACTTCACAGTCACAACAAAGGTCACACACGCTCACTCAAGTATACACACACACACACAAACAGTCACACACTTGCGCACTTCCGGCATCTTCACATCCTCCCCACCGGAAATGACAGCCTTCTGAGTAAGTCTATGTGTGTGTGTGTGTGTGTGTGTGTGTTCGCGTGTACTTTGTGTGATGCTCTGTATTCAGATACCTTCCACTTCTCCCAATGAACCATCTACTGTTAGCTGACAGCAACTAACTGAGGAGCAGAACCAATTTAATCTTGTTTTTCAGACCCAGGATGTCATGGCAGCGCCAGCCAGACAGGCAGACAGACAGCCAGCCAGACAGGCAGACAGACAGCCAGCCAGCCAGACAGCCAGACAGACAGACAGCCGGGGAGGAAAGCGTAAGGCACAGACGCTTTGGCACAGTGTCGGCTCCTTCAGGTCACCCCGTTCCCTAGGGGGAGTGTTGCTTTTGACCAGGGGGGCGAGGAGCACACTACGCGGGGATTAGGGTGTCCATTTGGGACACAGGAAGTGTAACGCTGATGGGAGTAGTGAGTAATTGAAGTGGAGTGTCATTGGAAAAATCTGGGCCTCTGTGTCTGTCTGACAGTCTGGTCAGTGGGGCCCAATTGACAGTAATACAAAACACTGGCGCGAATACCGAAATGCCACACATGTATACGTATGTCTACATATCTATATATGTAGGTAGATACCTTATATACATATATATATATTTATGTTGGTGTGTGTGGGGGGGGGGGGGGGGACGCACAGTCATGCAAACAGTTTCCAGTTCTGTAAAACCAATTTGTAGCTCAGAAACATATTTCCTGACAGTGTGATTCTCCCGTCCGGTCCACATACGACCAAACCCCTCCACGTCGAACGGCTCCAACTGGGGATTTCAGAGAGACTGCGGAAATGTTGCTCTACCCCGTGCCCCACATCTCATAAATGTCACAATTAAAACATGCAACGCCACCAACGGGCACGTTACCGTATCTCCCAGGGGGCACTTTGACATTTAGAGGAATCAAGCAGAAAGGCGGAGGAGGGGGAGGAGGAGGGAGGAGGTGACTGTGTCTCATCAACAGAAAGACAGGAGAAAGTTAAATAGATCTCCCAGCACGGTGGAGTACAGTACACACCCCAGAGAAAACATTGCCTGGCGCATTGCAGTATCACTGGACCCAGTTGGGAGAAAGGCACGCTGGGGGAAGGACTGAAAAACAAGGCGTTATTCCCAAATTTGTCAAGAGCAATGCTAGCCTGGTGCCAGAACTGTTTGTTCTGTCTAAGGCATGACGGTAACGTATGAGTCTGTTATGCAGCAACAAAACAGATCCGTGACCAGGCTAGGATAATGCACGGAGGCTGCCCGAGATTTGCCTCTCTCCCTGGGCGTGCGTCGGGAGTTGAAAGAACTGTTAAACAGACGTTGAGATCGCGGGCTGCGGCTTTAATGAGAGAGAAACTGCCACTTTATAACCACTAAGACAAGACCGCAGTGTGATATGCCATTGAAATGATGAGGGTGGGAACTGGCTGGGGACTGGCTAAGGAGATCTATACATAGAGACAATCCATGTTGGAGGAGAGTGGCTGTGACGAGTGAAGTGGACTCACCAGCTGTCAATGTGGGGAAAAGAGGGAGGGAGGAGAGTAAGGGAGGGAGGGTAGAGGCAGGGGGAGTGGGATGAGGGAGGAGAAGAGAGGGAGAGAGGGAGGGGATGAGAGGGTAGGAGGATAGAGGCAGAGGGAGTGGGAGGGAGGAGGAGAAGAGAGGGAGGGAGGAGAAGACTGGGAGAGGGAGGGTAAGAAAGGGAGGGTGGGGGAGGGAGTTTAGGAGAAGGACTGGGATGAAGAAGTGTGAGAGAGAAAGGGGAGTGGGGGAGAGGAGGAGAGACACAAGCAGGTAAAGAAAGAGAGATCGGATGAGAGAGACAGAAAAAGGGAGAGAATGAGCGAGGGGAGTGAGGGAGACGTGCTGGGGAATAACTTTCAGCAGATAGGGAACAGAGGCTAAGTCCTCAAACACACACTCAAACATGGTTAAACACACACTCACACACAGTTTAACACACACACACTACAAGAGGCTAAAAGTGTCACCAGAAAGACAGAAGTGCTGTCATTAATAGTAATATAGGTAAATGAGCGTTAAGCCGAGGTAATGTGAGGTAATGGGAGGTAATGGGAGTTTGCAGTCATACATAGTTAGATATGTAAATGAACATTAAGCTGAGGTAATGTGAGGTAATGTGAGGTAATGGGAGTTTGCAGTCATGCATAGTTAGATATGTAAATGAACGTTAAGCTGAGGTAATGTGAGGTAATGTGAGGTAATGGGAGTTTGCAGTCATACATAGTTGGATATGTAAATGAACGTTAAGCCGAGGGTAATGTGTGGTAATGTAAATGAATGTGAGTTTCCTGTCATACATAGTTATGCATGTATATAAGCGTTAAGCCGAGGTAATGTGCAGTAATGTGAGTTTGCAGTCATACATAGTTATATATGCATATAAACGTTAAATCAAGGTAATTTGAGGTAATGTGATGTAATGAAGACAGGGAGACGGGGAGACAGAAGAGACAGGGAGACGAGGAGACAGGAGAGACTAAGTGACGAGGAGACAAGGTGCAGAGAGACAAGGAGACAGAAGAGACAGGGAGACGAGGAGACAGGATAGACTAAGTGACGAGGAGACAAGGTGCAGAGAGACAAGGAGACAGAAGAGACAGGGAGACGAGGAGACAGGATAGACTAAGTGACGAGGAGACAAGGTGCAGAGAGACAAGGAGACAGAAGAGACAGGGAGATGAGGAAACAGAAAAGACAGGGAGACAAGGAGACAAGGTGCAGAGAGTCAAGGATACAGAAGAGACAGGGAGACGAGGAGACAGGAGAGACTAAGAGACGAGGAGACAGGGAGATGAGGAAATAGAAAAGACAGGGACACAGGGGAGACAAGGGAGACGGGGGGATAATCTCAAGACTGTACCTCCTGAGTGGCCATACTGACGCTAGTTTGGTCTGACCGTTTAAAGTAAGACTCTACTGATGTAATACCAACACAAGACACAAATTAACCAAAACCTACCTCTGTGCCTGAATCTGACCAATCTGACCACAAACCATCTGACAACATTCTTTCAAGCCAGTCCTCTGAACTCTACGCGGAGACCAGGCTGTGGATGGGGATTGTGGGTAGTCTGTGAAACATTGGCCCTGTTGCTCATGTGTTTGTTGATGGCATTAGACTAAGAGGATTATACTGACATCCTAATGAGACTCAGCTGGGCCCAGCAGACAAAAAGTAGATTCACTCTTTCCCTTCAGTCCATCCTCCCTCTGTCTGTAAACGGCACACACACACACACACACACACAGACAGACACAGGTTCACATCTGACCAGTGGCCAAAAGGTTGCCAGATCAAATCCCCAAGCCAAATATTAATATTCATTTGCATGTGATACAAAGGCAGCAGAAACTTGCAGGGTTCCTGCTCAGTTAACACCAACATGGCTTTGGCTTTGGGGCATATAATGATAATGAAATAAAAAACTGATAAAAATAACAAACAAGGTAATATCTTCCCATCATGAATGTGGTATTTACCCGCGTATCAACTCTGAACGTAAGGCGTATGTGTGTCAAGTCAAGCTGAGTTTGGGTGTCTAAATATGTAATGTTTTGTAGTCCAAATATGTAAAGTGGCTTGCCGTCTCATTACCTTTTAGTATCGAGCTATATTATTACACATTATTATTATGTCCATGGAAAAGTGGGTTCAAGATATCTACGTTGTTAATTGTGGAAATTTTCAAAACATGCAAGTATCAGCATATTATAAAATCAATTATTCGGCGGCCTTTACGGTTCCTTTGTGTCAAACTGCACATCCTCCAAAACAACCTGGTGACTTTTGAGGTTCATCTTCATCATGTAACAGGCATGTTGCAGGTGTGTTGCAGGTGTGTTGCAGGTGTGTTGCATGCGTGTTGCTGGAGTGTTGCAGGCGTGTGGCAGGCGTGTTTGCAGGCGTGTTGCAGGCGTGTTTAATGTGTGTAGCTAGAGTGTTGCAGGCATGTTGCAGGTGTGTTGCTGGAATGTTGCAGGCGTGTTGCAGGCGTGTTGCAGGTGTGTTGCATGCGTGTTGCTGGAGTGTTGCAGGCGTGTGGCAGGCGTGTTTGCAGGCGTGTTGCAGGCGTGTTTAATGTGTGTAGCTAGAGTGTTGCAGGCATGTTGCAGGTGTGTTGCTGGAATGTTGCAGGCGTGTTGCAGGCGTGTTGCAGGCGTGTTGCAGGCAGTGTTGCAGGCGTGTTGCTGGAGTGTTGCAGGCGTGTTACCGGCAGTGTTGCAGGAGTGTTGCAGGCTCGGTCAAGTGGCCTCTGAAGGGCCTAATTAGCTGCTTCCCTCTTGATTCTTTTCCCTCCCCCAGCTTTGGGACATTGTGTAAATGTGTAAATAGAGTCCCAAGGGTGAGAGCTGGTTAGGGATTCAGCTGTGACCATTTTACACAGTCTGTTCAGGACTATACATATGCAACCATTACCCAGTCTGTTCAGGACTATACATCTGCAACCATTACCCAATCTGTTCAGGACTGTACATCTGCAACCATTACCCAATCTGTTCAGGACTGTACATCTGCAACCATTACCCAATCTGTTC
>JACXGK010008357.1:0-22838 GCA_016801125.1 Novumbra hubbsi
GGACATATCCCCCCCCCCCCCCAATTACACTGTTAACCGTGGATTCAAACTCCCCTCCCTACATTCAGGACGAGGGTTCTAGGGTCAGGGCGAACAAGACTTCTCCCGGGTCAGACCCGTGTGTGTGTGTGGACTCACCTTGCGGGCTGACGTCACGCAGGAGTCTGGCCAGAGGGTTGTGAGGCTGAGACATGTCACTGCGGATGAACACGGGGATGACCTTGTGCAACTCCTGCCGGTCCTCCTCCCTCAGCACCGGGATGGACTCCAGGATCAGCTGCATCTGCTCCAGCTCATGAGCCCCTGGAGAACCCCGGGGTACCAGCTGGGTTAAAATGGCGGGCACAGGGTGATGCGCCGCGTCAAATCCCCGGACGGACTGGCAGCGCCATGTTCAAACCCCTCACAGGTACGCCAAAATCACCCGCCCGCCCGTCGTGCCAGACAGGCGTGTTCTTTTAGGTGTGCCACGGTTAACCGCCCAAGTGACTCAGCGGGAGAGAGACTCACCTGCAAACAGAGTCTTCCCCGTGAGCATCTCGGCGAAGATGCAGCCGGCAGCCCACATGTCAATGGCCTTGGTGTAGTTGTTAGGAGAGAGCAGCAGGCGAGGAGACCGGTACCACTTTGTCACCAAGCCCTCAGAGAGATGACCCTGTATGGGAGATTTGAGGGTTAAGTCCTTCATTCAGATTAACTTTGTTATATAGAAGTGAACGTCGACTGAACGGGGAACGTGAGTCGGATGAACTGGAGTGTGTCGGATGAGCCTTCTGTGTGTTCCGAATGATTCACACGAGCCTTCTGTGTGTTCAGAACAATTCACACGAGCCTTCTGTGTGTTCCGAATGATTCACACGAGCCTTCTGTGTGTTCCGAATGATTCACACGAGCCTTCTGTGTGTTCAGAACGATTCACACGAGCCTTCTGTGTGTTCAGAACGATTCACACGAGCCTTCTGTGTGTTCCGAATGATTCACACGAGCCTTCTGTGTGTTCAGAACCATTCACACAAGTTCACACAAGCCTTTTGTGTGTTCAGAATGATTCATCAACGAGTCAACAGAATGTGACAGGAAATGGGTACATCAGAAATCAGCCCCAACACAGACCCACAGAGCGCTGGATTAGTTCCAATCCTGAGCTAGTTAATGAATAATTGGCCGGCGGTGTGTCTGGGTGCAGGACTATACAGACTTCAAAGCCCCACCAGATCAGAAACTGCACTGTTAACTTCGGCAGAAGCATAGAAACCCACAAACAAACAGCTCAACCCACCGCCACGTCCTGGTCGGTCTCTCAAAGGGACACATGAAAAGGGATGAAAGGAAGTTGGGGTGCGGGGGGTTAGGGGGACACGTGCAGGCCTCGTCAGCAGCTCCACAGAGATTAATACCCATGACACCCACACCTTTGTGTTGCATAGCTAGTGGGCGGACGGGGGTGATTGTTGCTGACTGTGAGGCAGATCTGTGTGTAACAGGGGCGTCATTTTCATTTTGTTGAAATCGTTATATGCAGTGAACAAACTTCTTATCCGATACGCCTAAAACCCAAACCCCTGGATTTAAGTGTGGAGATTCTCCCAATGAGACATTATCAACAGTCAGTCAGCAGAAAGTCTGAACAGTAGTATTTCCAACGCAAAGACGCGACCCCATGCAGTTTCCAGCAGTAGGTCACTGCAACATATTTAGCAGAAGTGTGAATGTAGCAAACTGACAGCCCATATCATTACATAAGTAAGAGTTTAGTAAACAAGTATAATTCAGTAGCCTTATTCTTAAAGGTTACATACATACAGAATTAGGGAACAATTCACGTAGTACAGAAAAACCTGTGCACAACCCCGTGACTATTCAGTACTAATGTCAGTGTCTCACATAAACATCAACATTAGTAATTTCTACCCCTTAAATAAGAGACATGTACAGACAGACCGGTGATGACACATGGAGTAATTTCTCCAGAACACACCAGAGCCAGGGTTTGCCACATCGGCAGTTATCTAGCTCAGTGGGCGACGTCACAGAACCCAGTTTCCCCTTTACCGCTGTTCCAGACGAGCAGTGTGCTGATTCACAGCAGGTTAACGTGTGTGACTGTAATTCAGCAGAATACATGCGTCAAACATTCCAGCGATCAGATGGAAACCTAGCTACTGACACACAAGGACATTACAGTTGTCTTACGGCTTGTAGACTTCAACAGTTCTTCTCAAAATACTCCACACCGTCCATCACAAACTTGGTGAAAATACAATTCAGTTTAAAATATACATTCCCATTAGAGTTTTCTACTGTTAGGCCAACGTTACAATACTGTCTAATAACGGCGATGGCCGTTGATGGGCGTGTGATTTCAACGGCAACCAACAATGCTGTTAGATTTACACTTCTAATAAACATTTAAAGGTAAGCAGGATGTAACATTTACATCCTAAGCACTTTATTTAACACCTGAAAACCAAATCCTAAATGAGTTGGTCCGTTATTTGTGCCACGTGGTTCAGGTTTGGAAGACTGTACATGGTGAGGGAACAGGAGGAGTGAAAAGCAGTTACTAATAAAACCCGGTGACACAGTGGATTAGTCGTTAGATTTTCAGAGAAAAACATGAACGCACGCACACACACGCACGCATTGTTTTATAAGAAGAATATGACCGGTTCGGAAAAGGCCTCAGTTAACCCTGCGAGAAGTGACAATGGCACACCCATAAACGGGGCGTCGGCTTCATTTCCAGTGTGAGGGAGAGGCATATTTTTGGCCAATGCCCATAGTTTTGGTCCAACAAGTTCATATAGGTGTGATGTCCACATACTGTTGGCCTGATGGTGTATGTGGACACAACATCTCTTTGATTCTGCTAGAATAAACATGAAAAATACTAATATAACTTAGCTAAGATAATGCCTGTGGTGTGTACTATTAATGAAAAGCTCGTACACAGCCCAATCAACACTGACGCATGCAAAACCCGAGGGCAATGTTTGATCTATAAGATCCACATTAGATTGAAATGTCAAATGCAGCTACCTGTGTAGGGAACTACATGTAACGTTAGTTCACTTTAAGGGATTAAATATTTAGTTAGCTAGCTACCAATATCTTGTAATGTCTCATAGCTAGCTGTAACACTTTGTCTTTGGCTAAAAAAATGCCCGTATGTCTATCTTTAGTCTCTTTACGGCTGTAGTGTTAATGTGTTAGATCGTTTGCTAGCTAGCGAAAAAAAAACAGGTAATATATATTGGTGCAACTATCGATCATATACAACGTTAACCTAACCACACCTTTACACCTTTTGACGGTGTAAAAAACACTGATAGATTAGATAATTATCTACCTCAATCAATGTTATGGTATACAGTCGGCTAGAGATAATGTCAGATTGTTTAACTGTCATAAGCTTGAGATAACTGTTGCTAATAGCAACGGTTGCCTCTACTACTGTAACCAGCGTAACCTTTACAGCAACTCTCTCAAAGCAAAGTGCCTGTGTGTGTGGTCGTAGACAGTCGTAATACCGAATTTCGCAATTGCTTATTGTCCTTCCTCCGTACAATCCTAAAGCAGAGTTTGAGCTTTTGTTGTCATGGAGTTCTGTTGACTAAAGGTAGGGGGGATAAAATGCCATTTTCAAAAGGTGTGCGCGCGGGGGGGAACCACACGCCACTGCCCACAAAACTCTTCTGAAAGTTCGGCCCGCTGTGATCTACATTTCTAACTTCCTAAGAACGAAACACCAACCCTCAGTATGTAGGTCAAATACTTGGGTCCAATTTTATATTAAGAAATCTTCCGGGTTGGATTTCATCATGTATATAGGTGGGTAAGTTGCCCCACAGAGGGTACACAGCCGCGACTACCGTCCTGCTCCGCGAAAGGACACACTAATGCTAAGCGAGTTAAACCTACCCTGTAGCCGGAAACATTTCAATTTTACGCTAAGCCGAAGGGCATGCTAACGGGCGTTAATGCTACACTGATGCTAACCAACACCAACGACCCAGAACATTCCTTTAATAATTACAAGCGTGTCGCATCCAACGTGTCAGAAGTTGCAGCATACGTCTGGCGACTAGCAATGCTATAAAATGTAATTGCAACGGCCTGACGCAGCGTGGGTTAGGTCCAGCACATCGACAGAAAAGAGCGAGCACGCATATGCACGAAGGATTCGGCTAAAAAAACTGAAGACAAAATTTATCAACACACAACATTGAGTTATTTGGATGGATGCGTTTGAATAGCTATAAGCTATTTTCTGAACTCGTCGTTTTCCGCTCTACCAATAGCCATTCGATTCCACTGCCTAACTATACGTAGCGTTTTGTGGCACATACTTTTCACGTATAACAAATCCGTTAATATATTGATCGTTTACTATTTACTAAATGTATCCACCTGCTAACAGTAGACTACGCATATGCTGACTGAGCCACCACTCCACTCCACTGGGGCTCTGAATGACGATTGTAAACAAAAACACGTCCCAGGGAACAGCCATGTAATTAACTACTTTTTACTAATTAATTTCAACAAGAACCACACATTTATTGGAGTACTAATTTAATTTCGGTCATTCGAATATTCACCGTGCTCATCCCTAATTAAAGGGTACACTAAGACCAGCCATGCTTAGCTTCAGGACGTGATTATGCAAAGCAAGGGGCAGGAGAGCAGTTCTTGTCCTACAGAAAGCCCCGACAGGCAGAACAAAGCCCAGACTTGATAACTCCGGTAAGGCTAACTGCACACAAACAATATCTTAAAAACTGAGAATTGCTTAAAATGAAGGTTGTACTTTAGGTTGGGGTTATGGTTACGGCTCAGTTTTAGATTTTGTAAAGTTTGGTTTTAAGAGTCAAGTGTCTTTCTTGCTTAATACCTGATTGACTGGGAAAAGCACAGAAGCCTGGGTTCTTGCCGGCACGTGAATTCCAGACATTCTTGGTTCTGTGCCCATGGGTGTTTCACTGCTGCAGGTCCAAGAGACGCAGGATGAGAGACACGCAACACACATTTCCATTCGTTTGGGGTGGGCGGCAGGGACTGTGTGTGGTAATAGAATATTATCATCACAGCTATTCAGCTCCCAACACGGTATTCAAGGCGATTCTACATGCAGCTCCAACCAGACACAGACTAGTTGCAGGATAGAGGGCCACTTCTTTATTTAGACACTGGCTGTGCCAACAACACGCAGGCTGGGTCACTCCAGGACCCGACGGCACCTGGACAAACTGGTGACTGCTTGTTAAAGGACAAAGATGATTTGCCCCTCTCAAGACTCCTTACAGATGGACTGAGGCACGTGAATTAGGTTGTTTTCCCCTGTAGGCTCAAGCTGGCTCTGACTGGACAGACAAAGAGGCTTGCACACACACGCACAGACACACACACCAGGCCAGATGAATAAAGCAGAGCCCCAGTGTGGACAAATGGCTGCCTGACTGCTTCCTGCATTACGACTCGTTTACATGACAGTTCAACAGTTTGTGGGGCTTCATTAAACTATAAACAACATCTACAACCACTGACACCGTGGAAATCCCATGGAAACATACAAGGGACAGACCTCCTCACTGCCCAGTGATGAACTACTGACTGCAGTCACACACCTCCATATGGCCTTTCCCCGACGCCATTTTATCAATACAAAAAAAATGCTAACACAGGGGAAAACCCAGAGAAACACACTGCGGAGGAGAGCCTCTACATGGGGGAGGAAGGGGGAGGATTAGAGGCTGCAACATAGACTGAACATCATGAGAAAATCTCCTGACCTTCAAAAGGGCACCTGCAGTTGGAGAACACAGTGAGACACAGAGGCAGACAGACAAACAGGAGAGAGAGAGAGGCAGGCAGACAGATAGAGGGGCAGACAGATAGATAGAGGGGCGGGCAGACAGACAGACAGATAGAGGGGCAGACAGAGAGTGGGGCCGACAGATAGGGGGGCAGGCAGACAGATAGGGGGGCGGGCAGACAGACAGATAGAGGGACGGGCAGACAGACAGATAGAGGGACGGGCAGACAGACAGATAGAGGGGCGGGCAGACAGACAGATAGAGGGGCGGGCGGACAGACAGATAGATAGAGGGGCGGGCGGACAGACAGATAGATAGAGGGGCAGACAGAAAGATAGAGGGGCGGGCAGACAGACAGATAGATACAGATAGAGGGGCAGACAGATAGATAGACGGGCGGGCAGACAGACAGATAGGCAGACAGACAGATAGATAGAGGGGCGGGCAGACAGACAGACAGATAGAGGGGCGGGCAGACAGACAGATAGATAGAGACAGATAGAGGGGCAGACAGAGAGAGGGACGGGCGGGCAGACTGAGAGCTCCCATGTTCCCAGTGTTTGCTGGAGACAGTATGTTCAACCATGAGTCACTGGAGAACGACGAGTCAACACTTGATTTGCCATCTGAGCCACTAAAACCGGCTGGTGTGGCTGAAGCTGTAAAAGGCTCTAGTTTTGGGCAGCAGAGTGAGTGTGTGTTCTAGGTGTAAAAGGCTTGGCGTGTGCTGTGCTATGCAGTACCCAACAAAGGGAACAGGCTAGGGATCAAGCTAGCCTCACACCAGACGAGCTCCATGACCAACACCAAACTTGTGGCAGCCTGATAACTACTCTGCCCTCTCAACCCTTGTAACCTTCCTTCACTCCCATTCCTGCTACCCTTTCACTGACCTGTACCCTTTGCTTCTTTTTCTTTCCACACCCCAAGAGGCCTGGGAGCAGCACAGTTCTCGTCTCCCAGAGCCAGAGAGGCACCACCATGTATTCCATACCCGTGGCTGTACCCAGCAACAGCACATTACATGGAACAGACTGTGGAACCTTTATTACATGCTGTATATTACCCACCATTGGAAACTAAGCTCCGCCCCAACAGCTTGAGAGGAAGACCCCGACTGGAAGGGTCTCTGGACGGGGGAGTCCGTCAAATGTCAGAACACGTGAGGGTGATAAAAAGGCAGGCACCTGATACGTGACTCAGTCATAGCCATGTCCTTCGCTAGTGTGGGAAACTGGCTTTTAAGCCACACAAAAGATATTTCCACCAATGAGTGACTAATTAAGAACACTACACTTCCCACAGCCAACCACGGTTGATTGATCTCCATAACCCTCAGAAGGTATGAGCATAACACGCAAGCACGAACCAAAGGTGAAAGTATTACTGGCTCCAAAATGAAGATTAGGGTGTACTTGGAACCCAGTCAGTGGGCAGACATTAGCCAACGTTTGTAAGAAGCAGAGTTCACATAAAGAACAGCGTTTACTTTAGAGGAGTCATCAATAACACTACACTGCCTGTCATCAAGGAGACAACACCCATCCCAAGCTAAACAAAGCCTTCCATTAAACAAACCATTAGACCTCTCCACGACATGTAGTCCAGTCCTCAGCCATTTAGCAAGATCCGGACACAGGACTCCCTCCCCGGCATGCAAAGAAAATGGTTCCCACAGCCCTTGTCTCAGCGGAAGTGTTTACCCTGAGAAGGGAAACGGAGGTGCGACACCAGGAACTAACACCCCCCCTTCCCAGTGTTTACTTCCTGCACTCCGTGTGGCGTGATGGGGATTCACCCAAGTGAAAAGACCAGCTGCTCTCTGGGCAAAAAACAAACCCTGACAACAACCCATGTATAATTCCTAGTCCCAGGCAACCTAATAACAACCCTAGTAGTTCCACTAACTCAGCTTCTCGGTCACCGTTTGAGACTCTCACCTTGTGCGAGTAGTGTGGGTCCATGATCCGGGCCAGCCCAAAGTCCCCTATCTTCAGCACCAGGTCCTCGGTGTTGACAAACAGGTTGGCAGGCTTCAAGTCTCTGTGCAGTACGTTGGCAGAGTGGATGTACTTGAGGCCTCGTAGCAGCTGGTACATGAACAGCCTGGCGTGGTCTTCAGACAGGAGCCCCCTCTCCAGCAGCTGGCAGAGGTCAGTCTCCATGTACTCCTGGACGATGTACACAGAGTTGACCTCCGTCAAAGAGACGATGTCTTCTGTAAGGTGGCGACCACTAGGCCCTAATGTTTCAAATACCTGGGCGGAAGAAAAGGAGTATCATTATCTATGCCCCACGGCGAGAAGTCCCCCTGGGAATGAGACGTTTAACTGAATTCCCTCACGCAACCGGGGCACTGAAGCCATCTTTCCTCACTGAAAGCATCGTAACTGAGGCCTGTGTGTCCTACCTTGACAATGTTATCGTGTCCCAGCCTCCTAATGATCTTGATCTCTCTGAGGGCGTGTTTGACGCTCTGAGGGTCCGTCAGGATGATCTTTTTAACCGCCACACGTTTGTCACAGTCTGTGTCAACCGCTGAGAAGACCAGGCCGTTTCCACCGTAGCCCAGAGGCTTCAAATCCATGTAGCGGGGGCCCAGGTCAAACCCATGGATGTTCATTAAAGACTCAAACTTCTCAGCCATGTTGGTGTTGGTGACTTGACTGGAGGTTCAATTGACTTGGGGGGAATTCAAGATGGACAAACTGACTGAAACTGAAGGCCTAGTAGACTTCCACCTGTGTATGTGGGTGATATAACCTCTACACAGATGACTACCGTTTCCCCCTGATTCACCCTCACAAAACTACACAGCACTCGGACTCACAAACAGAGCCGAATTTCATGTTTTTGTCTGGCGAAAAAAAGAGGGCCCCTTAACTTGAATTGCTTTCTTCAAATTTGAACCTCATCCAATTATTATACAGCATTTGACAGACAGCAGTAATGGAATGAACTCGGCGACCAAACTCAAAAACTACAACAGCGTTGTTTCGCATCCTCGCAGTGCAGGTATGTTCATTAACAGGCCGGAGGTCTTGATTAGCTGCATTGATTCTAAATGGTGCCAAAAAGCACTGAAATGTTACAATCTTTTTTTATTATTATTTTTCACTTTAGTCTTCCGTCCGTTGATACCACTGCTGATCTAAAATGACGTCTGGCCTGGGAGTCTTCACAGAACAATCTCCCCCTCAACAATCGGGCGGCTCAAGCTCACCACAGTCGCAGTCAAAGCTATCCTCCATTTTACATGGGTGTAACCTGAAACAGACAAAACGCAATGCAGAACGGTCAGTAATCACACAACAGCAAACTGGCATGAGTCAACCTAGTAACAGTTCTAAACATAACATCCCACACCTATGGAATTAGTCTCTTCCCAAGTGCTGACGTTTGACAACATTGAGAGGACAGGTACGCGTCAAAGAATATCAGGAAGTTGGAGTTTCAGGGCCCACAAACTAACAACAATTCTTTATCCATTCAAAAAAGAACAAATCCAGGCAGGGAGTCCTACCAACAGAGAGTTGCCCGTCTGTACACAACATGTAGCCTGGACATGGTTATTGTAACCCTCTAATCAGGGAATTATACTGACATGGGACCCCAGGTTGGCGACATTAACAACATTAACATTAATCTCTGGCCTCATTGGGTACGTGATGACCTCACGTTAAGTATCAGAACATATGTGAAGTATGTGTTTCTATGAAAATTCTTGATATATTAAGATATCTAATCCGGATGGTTCCAAATCAGTATATATTGGATCTAGTTCATTTATAGACTTGCTTGACAGTCTAGAAAATTACCAAAACCGACAAAAAAGCAATATTGCTTGTCATAAATAAAGGGGTTATATTTTGCACTCACAACACAGGCTCTCTTTCTTACTGGAGATTGTACCGTATACATTTGCCCAACCAATAGCTCAATAACTAGATTGCATAATTAAGAGGTAAAACACAATTAAATACATTTTAATGTGAACAAGACAACATTTCACCCAAATCTTGTGCTATTGGACATGTTATTAAAGATGAATGTAAGAACTTACAACACTGCTCACAAAAATTAAGGGAACATGTAATCATCACAATATAACACCAAGTTAATTAAAATTCAGGGATATCAATCTGTCCAGTGAGGAAACATAAGCGATTGTGAATCAACCACATCTTCCGTTTTGGTGCAAATACAAGTGACAACAGGTGCACTGGAGAGGCAACAGCATGACAACCCCCAAAAAGAGAATGGTTTGGCAGGTGGTGGCCACAGACAATTGCTCTCTCCGTATCCTTCCTGACAGATTGTTCTCTAGTTTTGCAATTTAACCAATGGTACCCTGACTGCCATATGGTGCGGTGGG
Source organism: Novumbra hubbsi (assembly GCA_016801125.1). NCBI lineage: Eukaryota > Metazoa > Chordata > Actinopteri > Esociformes > Umbridae > Novumbra > Novumbra hubbsi. Next base: position 10,192 of record JACXGK010008357.1, read on the forward strand.
CCCAGGGTTCCTCCTGATGCCCTGATCCAGGTCTGGGATGAGATCCCCCAGTACACCACCATCTCACCAGGAGCATGCCCAGATGTTGTCGGGAGTGCATGAAGGCACGTGCAGACCATACACATTACTGTGTCACATTGATAAAATGGACACAAGTTGAAACAGCCTGCAATTTCAGTCATTTCCTTTCCGTGTCAGTTGAATCCAGGCCTCAGTTAATGAAATCTTTTTTATTTAATTTTTTTAACATAAGTTTGTTCTCAACGAATTACACCATGTACAGTATAGATTTTTTTAAACATCTTTTTATATATTTTGTTAATAGAGACCCGATTTGTGGTGTTAGTGTTCCCTTACTTTCTTTGAGCGGTGTACTTTTTAGCACTTTAGAAGTGTGTCCCTAACTTCTCTTAACGTTTTCCCAGTGTCTTTACAACCTCGAAAAGTACAACGTTCTCTAAAGTCATGTGATGGAAACCTCTTTCCATATCCTCTGCGCGCAGCTGCAGTAGGGTTCGTTTTAAGTAGACGCTCATGACAAGTTCGTTGTCAGCCGAAGGCTTTTTCACCTGACTTGGCCACCTGCCCTGAACAAGGTGACCGGTAGTAGAGAACACGTTTCCAATAGGTTAAAGCCCGTCTTAGTTTAACCAACATTCTACAGTACATGCGGTATTTCAGGTATTCTACGCAAATGTGAAATGCCCAAGCGTGACAACCAAGCCACGTTGCAGTCGAGACGAGCGTTGATTAGTACTGTAGTTAGGCAGGTAGTTTGTCTATATAAGTCCTATGGGACAGATGGACACGGAATCTTGAAAAATACATTAGCCGGTTGAAGTGATTAGAACTATCTAATAACACACGCATGGTAATTTACTCGCTATAGCTTACAGTACTCAGTAGTAGTGTTCTATAATGGAGCTAGCTAGGAATAGTTCGCCGAAAATATTAGCTAGTTAGCTAACGCGTTAGCTTCATGTAGCTACTGTACTGTAGTTAACGTGACATTACAATTATTAACTGATGACAATGATATCAATGTAATTGCGTGTAATAGGTAACCATATACTATATATGATAAATGTACGTGTATTCACCTAGCTAGCTAGGTAGACACAGATTTGGTCAACGATCCCGTGACATGAACAAAGGCGCCCGTTGTTGCCGACTTAAGGGTCTCAAGTTTAGCTAGCTAACCTCTCCAACCAGTGCTAGCTAGCTTCGTGAGCTACGTGGTCGTCGTAACTCCAGTACTCCCTCCCAACACAAAGCCGTTGCCAGTCAGGCGTCCTAAACTAACACAAATCACCGTTCAAAACACAATACGACCTTCGTAGATAACCAAACGCGTATCTTAAAAGGGCACGGAATCACTTACTGTTCTCGTTCGTGTCATTTGATGGGTTTTTTAAAGCGATATTTAATCGGGCTGAGCTCGGCTCGCTATGCCCCTGCGAGTATGTGCAGTCGCCATTCAGACTATTGTGTAGCTATCTATAGCTGTAGCTTACTGCTTGCGTCAGTCATCCAAGAGGCGTGGAGATTAACAAATGGGGCGGTAAATTCAAAACATCAGAATTAAAGAATCATATTTGGTAAGCTTGTTGTTGTTTTTAAAAATATTACTTATGAATGGTGTTATTTCATTGCTTGCCCCCCCCCCCATCTCGTTTCAAATAGCCTAGCAGACACTATCCGAAAGGTGTGATTTTATTGCAACACATATAGGCCCTGAAATGATTAACTACCAGGCAGGCAGGCAGGAAGTACCAACATAAAGGAAAAACACTAACAGGTAATCACAACCATTGCATGAAAGATCAAAGTAGCCTTGGAACACCTCAAAGGCAAAGTGGTTAACTGTCATTAACACAGATAACATAAATGCATGATCTGTTCTGTTGAGAACCATTTACAGGTAACTGTTTGGAATACGGCCTTAACTGCCTAGGCGGGGGAGTTCGACTACTCAATAAAATCCTCATGCATTACGTCTGAAGAAAAACAAAGACCGACGAGTAACACATTAATCATAATGACCTCTACTTTGTTGTTACCTGTTATAGATTTGGGCAAAATAGCCTAGCCTGGTAATATTTTCAGATTATAGTACTGCATTAGCCGCGTTAGAAAACTCCATCCGAAAGGTAAATGGTGCTGCGAGAGAATTTAGACAGTCCATATGTCATCAGGATGCGCAGTGCTTGTCGCATTTTGCTGTGGTTTTCCATTGTTTTTTTCCAACTGCGGATAGGCAAGAATATATGTGGAATCGGTAGCCCTGCGAACTACCTACATCCTCCCGAAATGAATACGACAATTATAAACAAATAAATAAAACAAAAAAGAGCCACACATATTGTGACAGGATGTTGCAGTTTTGGGGGTCCTTGTCTTTTCTGCAGCTGTCCAGCTCTTGCCGTGTATTTACATCAGCACCAGATTAGAAACAGCATAGGGGATGGACCAGACCTGTAGGCTAGTGTTGAATGAAAGAGCAACAGAATCACTGGCTTTGAAACGGAGGAGGCGTGGCCGGGATGTGCTGGAACGGAAGCGGTATACGGTAGGCTGTCTCATCAACTGCAGTGTGCATCAGCAGGGTCCGACCATGTGCCTGAGAATGCTGCAGAACGTTACCCAACCTAGCCCGGTATGATGCCGTAGTCTAGCCAAGTGGGATGGAGGGAGATGAGATGTGCTGACTAGAAAGCCCAGCAGCCTATGCGACGGACACCACGGGATGAGATCAGCTCCCACATTCAGATTGATATTTTTTTCTTTATTATATGGAACGAGCAGGCTACATGTTATACAACCTATGAACTGCCATAAAAAGATATTGCAACTGAATTACAACCAGTGTCAGAAATAATCTCTTAGATACAAAATTCTAATCTTAACACCCCATTTAAAAATGGACAAAGCCTAGCGGCCATAAAGCATGCCAGACTTGATTAAAACATCCTCTCTGCCAATACCGTAATTGCCAAACAGTTATTGCGGCCAAGCCACTGCCACCAGGTTTAGCTGAGTTTAAGGTCAACACAGGTTTCACAAACACCACAATGTGTCTTGTCACCCGACTTGCTCAGCCATAATGTATTTGCCCTACTTAGGCGCCTGAAGGAGAGTGTATTTACCAGCCAACAACCACGATTGCGCTTGCAGCCTGACCCATCACCAGGGGTCACTAAAGAGCAGTGAGTCTTGTCCGACATCCTTCTCTTTCACCCCGGACAGTGTCGAGATAACTTTCCGGCCCTCAGCATACCCTGGACCACTGTTTGAGAGAGCATATCCCAGACCACTGTCGAGAGAGCATACCCCGGACCACTGTCTAGAGAGCATACTCTGGACTACTGTCGAGAGAGCATACCTCGGACCACTGTCGAGAGAGCATACTCCGGACCACTGTTTAGAGAGCATACCCCGGACTACTGTCGAGAGAGCATACCTTGGACCACTGTCGAGAGAGCATACCCCGGACCACTGTCGAGAGACCATACCCCGTCTGTCCGCTGTCTAGAGAGCATACCTCGGACCACTGTCAAGAGACCATACCTCGGACCACTGTCTAGAGACCATACCTTGGACCACTGTCGAGAGAGCATACCCCAGACCACTGTCGAGAGAGCATACCCCAGACCACTGTCGAGAGCTGTACTGCGAGGCAGTGACCTAGAATGCTGTGCCATTCAGGAGACCCAATTTTGCAGGGTTATTACAAGACTACAGCAAGACCAAAGTCAGTCAGGGTAGCTGAAAAAGACCAAATGAGTCCTCCCCCCTCTCTCTATCCCTTCTCCTGCCCCCGGTTCCTGTACTGTGCTGAATGTATATGGGTCAAGTGGCGAGGCAGGATAACTTTCCCCCACCTGTCTGAGCTAAGATAACAAACCCCTCAGTGTGTGAATAGGCCATCATTGGCAAACACACGAGGCCCAGCATCATTGACTTGCATAACTGTTACAGCCCGGAGTGTGTGTGTGTGTATACACTACATTGCACTACCAACTGAAACGCTAAATTTGTCAAATGGAGTGGGCCAGGTGAGCTTCAGAACAGAGTGGTATTATCCAGTCTCTCCGTTAGTGGTGCGAAAGCTTCTCAGGTCCCCTGGCTGCAGACCTGTTGACTGATTCTCTCACTGTCGTGAAGATGGTCTAGACCTACCTCTCAGCCTACTATGCAAAGAAATACAGAAACTAACCAAAATGTGATCACAAGCCATAACGTAGTCATGGAAACACTATTTCAGTAGGCGATAAGTGAGAAATGTAGATGATTATTGACAATATTTCAGACTTGTTTTATTGCCTTTTTATTAGCCTAGTTCAAACAAAGGAAAAAGGAGTAATACAATTTGAAAGAACAAAAACTGAGTGCGTAGTTATATTTCAACACTGGGTTGTATAATACGCCAAGCGTCAAGGTCAGTGTTGCCCCACAGTATCAGTGTCTGCTGACAGTGCCCTTTTGACTCCCTGTCAAAGAGCATTTATATTGTAAATGATTGTATCAACATGCAGTGGGCAGGTAATGGGATATTAATCATAATAGCTTATGTAACTGATGTCAATATTTTGAAATTGAATAGTACAAAGCCATTTTACTACACAGATGGTCAGTGTTAAAAAGTACAGAAGACTGTGTGAGGCCTCTGTTTTACAAAACAACCGTACTATGACTTCGATATGAAACGCGCAAACAGGCACAGTTAACCCATACGTGCCCTGTTGCTAAAAAAAAGAATTGCTACGGATGTGCTGTGCTTTACGACTGAGAAAACAGTCCTCTCTGAGGAATCTCAGGATGCGTTCAAAATGGCACCTTGTTCCCTGACATCCACTGCATTTTAAAATAAATAGATTGCCATTTGGGACGCAGTTCCAGTGTTTCCTCTGCACAGAATGTTCTCTTCGGCGCTGTTCTGACAGCGCTGTTTCCCAGGAGATCTGAACATTCTGTTTGAATCTTTCTGTCACTCAGCCGCTGTCATGACGACATAGGGAAGAGTGAATGGAAGCTTCTCACAAGTGTTTTTTGTCTGTCCGTTTTTCTGTCCACTTGTCCTGTGTTTCAGAGTCCTCAACCTGCCCCGGACCATCATCTCACCACAGAGGAAGAGAGTGAGCAAGTGATACAGAGATGTGTAGCAGTCTGACCTAACGCAGCGTTTCTCAATCCAGGGGTCGAGTCACCATAAGTGTCAACCTGATTTGAAAAAAATTGGGTTACAAAACCATGGTGCTTGGAACATAGAACTGCTGTTACGTTACTAACTTTAACAACAAAATGCGGCTGCAATTTCGGTTTCCTTTACAACGCTTTTGGAACTGAATGGACCGGACCAGACAGTAAATCATACTGGGCGGATAAGGATCTACAAAAAGGGAACGCACACAATTTTGGCTTGACAATCTTTTTTAACGCATTTCAAACTGAACTTTTTTCAGTTAGAAATGTTGCTACAAATCAGTCTTCTGCTCTCTTACCACGGCTGGAAACCTGACGGACGGGCCGGATCGCCATGTTGCAGAACATCGGTTAATCCACGCAGTTATGTGCTTGAGGAAAAATACCAAAAACCAATGGTCCTACCAGGCTAGTTTTACTTCCCACACGGCATACAGTACCCTTTTCTGCCCTCACATAGACAGTCACCCTGTTCCCTCCAGCCAGTCAGGGTCCTGTCCTACAGTCTCTCACAGGAGAGAGTTGCCCAAGAGGCAGTCCGCATGTGGAGCGATACACTGAGTAGAAATAGACCCTGAAAGTCTTGGTGATGTGTTGTGCTACTCCATGTGAGACTGACTTGTGAGGTCACGCTCCATGGAGGCTAGACATAGGCCAGGCATGGAGAGGGGGCGGAGAGTGGGAGGAGACTAAGCAGCGTTTGGTCAGACTTGTCACCATGACCCATTGCCATGCTGAAGCCAGTTCAATAATACACTTTTCCTTCTTTCTCTCTCTTCCTCTCTTTCATAGTTTCTCTTTGGCTTCATCTTGACCAACACTTCGTCAACTTTGTTTTGTGCTTGCAGATAGGAGTATCTACTACATTATCAAAAAGTGCCAGGCTATGATAATAGATGATGTACTGTATTCTTTGTCTGATGTTGTGTGAAATAGTATGATATGTAGTTGTAGGGGTTGTAGTACAGAGTTGTGGGGGTTGTTGTACAGAGTTGTGGGGGTTGTAGTACAGAGTTGTAGGGGTTGGAGTACAGAGTTGTAGGGGTTGTAGTACAGAGTTGTAGGGGTTGTAGTACAGAGCTGTGGGGGGTTGTAGTACAGAGCTTTGGGGGGTTGTAGTACAGAGTTGTGGGTGTTGTAGTACAGAGTTGAAGGGGTTGTAGTACAGAGTTAAGGGGGTTGTAGTACAGACGTGTGTGGGTTGTAATATGACTACAAGGATGGCGTGTTAATGCTTGCCATTTCTTCCAGTGCCATTGTCATGACATTTGTTTGATGTCTCAATGTCTCAAATGTCATCGTATGTTGGCAGTAGATTATGACGTGCGTTTGGGTTTTCACTTTATGAATTGTGCACATAGCCTGTTTTCTCTCAAGTGGCCTGTCTAATTCCTTTGATGACAAGGCCTTGCTCTGTAGTTTGTGAGGTTTCTCTCTCGGTCTGCCATCTAGGCAGGTGGCAGATGTCACGCCACGTCTACTAGCTTGTTAGAAGCATCTGCTTCTGCTGTGTGTGTGTGTGTGTGTATGTTTGTGTGTTCTCATCATTCTCTGTGTTGTCAGGACAGTGTCCCGCTTTATGTCTGTCACACTATCTTTTCATCTCTAGACTATTTCAGTCAGACCCTTTTGAGTCACTCTCTCCCCCTCTCTCGCTCTCTCTCTCTCTCTCTCCCCCTCTCACTCTCCCTATCTCCCGCTCTCTCTCTCTCTATATATATATCTATTCCTCTCTCTCTCCCTCTCTCTCTCTCTCACTCCCATTCTCTCCCTATCTCCCTCTCTATCTCCCTATCTATTCCTCTCTCTCTCTCACTCCCATTCTCTCCCTATCTCCCTCTCTATCTCCCTATCTATTCCTCTCTCTCTCTCCCCCTCTCACTCTCCCTATCTCCCGCTCTCTCTCTCTATATATATATATATATATATATTCCTCTCTCTCTCCCTCTCTCTCTCTCTCACTCCCATTCTCTCCCTATCTCCCTCTCTATCTCCCTATCTATTCCTCTCTCTCTCTCCCTCCCACTCTCTCCCTATCTCCCTCTCTATCTCCCTATCTATTCCTCTCTCTCTCTCCCCCTCTCTCTCTCCCTATCTCCCTCTCTCTCCCTATCTCCCTCTCTCTCTTTTTCTATCTATTCCTCTCTCTCTCTCCCTCTCTCTCCCTCTCTCTCACTCGGCTCTTACAGTCAGACCCTATTATTATCAGTATTACAGTACATTTAAAATGTTTCTGAAAATGATACATCTCTAGAGACATGTTCTAATTGTTACATAACATAATAATTTGTATGTTACTATATATATATATATATCAATTTATACAGTCCCCTTTAAGTGTTCATGCTATTTTGCACTTTAAGTGTTCATGCTATTTTGCATATGGACCTGTGAGTTAGCGCTGTGAGAATGTAGTTGTACGGAGTATCTGAGGACGGGCTAAGACGCTGCATACAGATTCTGGGAACAAGACAGGACCATAAAGGATTAAACTGATCATTACAGAACATTACACTCTGGAGTGTGTGCTTGTGTGTGTGTGTTGCTGTGTTTGTGCTAAGGATGACCTCAGATGTTCCGAGATGTTTTCATAACAGTCAGTATTGTAGTTTACGGTTAGATCACATTTAATGTAGATTACTATTACAGGCTACAAGGGAACATGCAAGATTGATGGTGTTGGAGAGAGTTGGATGGTGATGGAGAGAGATGGATGGTGATGTTGGATAGTGATTTTATTTTGTACTCCTGACCAGACTTTATATTAAATAGCTTCATTAATTTACTGTTGTTTTGTATTCCTGGCCTATATTTATATTAAATATGCTTCACTATTATTAAGTATTATAATTTAATTATTATTCATTATTTTTTATGTGGACAAGGGTCAGGTGTTTTTCATATGTTTGTCTAATATATTTGAAATAATTATTCATTATTTATTCTTACTAAGAATTCTTTATTATTCCTATTTTGTTTTAATCCTTTCTCAAACCATCACCTTGAAATTAATCACTAGGAATTACAGTAACACCTAAACTAAACCCTATACGAAACCATAACACTCAACCAAATGGAATGAATACATAACTGTAATATTAGACAAGTTTGCACTTTGACGAACAGTATTCATTTTCACAAAGTTGACATATATCTAAAACAAGGCAGAATGCCAAGCCGTGGCTTAATCTGGTACCTGCAGAACTGCTTTTCTTTCACTCTGCTAAGAGCCTAAACAATGAAAGCTAGCAACACAAACCTCTCTCTAGCTCCAGACTCTATAGGTCAAACCTTCTGTAACTCTCCCTTTTTATCTTTGAATACAGAAATGTATTAGCACAGGCATAGCTATCCCAACTTTAAAGTCATAAAACTTTGTGAACATACACAAGCTGGCAAGCACGCCACATTTACTTTTGTGATTGTCTGTTCTAGTTTGAAGATTGAGGATTGTAACATAAAAGTGTAATTTAGTTATTCAACAACACGGAATTTGCCAAGTGAGTGACACAACCTACCTTGACCTACTAACATTCAAGTACATGTCACCCCAGTACAATGTGTAGCATGCACTCATTACCTCGAGGGTATTTCACAGGTTTCTGTTGCGGGGGAGATGGATGGAGAAAGGGAGAAATATGGAGACAGGGAGAGTGAAACAGAGAGTCCAGAGAGACAGGGAATGTCAGCGAAGGGATTTAAATCCTGCTGTGAAAAACAGCCGCACGGCTGCAATTAAGACTCTTTTATTATTAGGAACTATGAGGAAACCATTGGTCCCCTGACCCAACCTAACTGACCTGGGGACAGGTATTTCTATCGCTTGAGCTGGGGTAAGAGGTGGAGTGATTTGTCCCTAGACCTGGTTAGTTAGAGAGCAGCTGAAGAGGTACACATGGCAAGTAATCGGACTAGGGTGCCATTTGGGGCGTGCGTTGGGTCTGACAAGAGGATAAAGAAAAACAACCAGGCCCCAGCTCCGCAGCAGATGGCAGCCGGAGAAGCGGTCAGAACACCACGGTTGGTGTCAAGTCCCACTGCACCGGCTAAAGGCGGAGGAGCCGAGTGCCGCAGAGCCACAACGGAATGGGATCGGAACTCGTCAGCCGATGCCATAACCTCATGGGGTCCGGCATAGGGCAAACAAGATGTGGCGAAACATTTGTGTTCGACCTATGTGTGTACAACCATTTGACGATGGGAAGGGGGAGATGAGGAGGAGGTACGAGGAGGAGAGGAGGTGGTTGGCAACCGGGTTAAATTCCCCCCAGTGTAAAAGTTCAGAGTTAGATGTCAAGTAGCGACCTCCTGAATTTTGCGTGTGTGTGTGTTTGGGTGTTTTTATTTGTGTGTGTCTGTGTGCATGAGGTTGCATGTTCTGGGCTAAAGTGAGAGTGGTTACGGGTGTTTTAGAGATTGTTGTTGTGAAAGCAAATGTTTGTTGTGTGTGTTATCCAATGTGTGTATTTTACAGTATTGGTGAGGCCTGGGTTTAGAATCAGCTTTGCTCACTAAGCATATTACATCTGATCCTCTGTGTGACATGTGGGAAAGAAGCTTCCATGTTGTTTTGATTGCACCATGCCTGTTGATTGGACGAGCATGGTCGATGGTTATCAAAAAATACCAAGTTTTACTGAACTGTTCCAAACTATTTTTGCTACATGGAATGTAGTTAGCTTGCACTTGGCTGTTCTTCACTGCATAAAAGTGGCTAGTGTTGCTAGACTGTTCTTTACCGTGTAAAAGTGGCTAGTGTTGCTAGTCTGTTTTTTACCGTATAAAAGTGGCTAGTGTTGCTAGACTGTTCTTTACTGTAGTGTTGTGCTGTTATATATTGTAGCTAGAGAGCATTGCTAAAGCTTTGCTAAACTGCTCTGTAGCTTATGCTTACATCAAAAAACAAAAGAGCGGGGTCAAAGTTACTCTGCTGTAGCATTGCTGGACGGTTCTATACTGTAACTAGCGAGCTAGCATTGGGGTGTGAGCTCTACCAGAGCAGTGTGAGTACAGAATATTTAGCAACGGCATCAGGCGCAATTGCAAGCACCATTCTCTACCAACCGAGAAACATGGGATGATAGCCTGTGAGCGATACGTATGCTGAATATCTTTGCAAGAAATACTTTTCTATTGAATTTGAAAGGAAAAAAAGGTAAATAGAGAGACACAGAGTTGTAAAGGAAGCGATTGTGTGCCAGATGAGAGGGCAATTGAGATATTGAGATACAGTGATAAAGAGATAGGGATAAATAGATAGAGATGAAGAGAGAGATCCACAGGGACAGACAAAGAGAGTGATGTTGAGAGGTGTGTTGATTGGTTGTAGCATACTATTGACTGATTTCCTGAGCCCTCCATCTATGCTACTCCCGTCCCGCCAAACCCCGTTCTGTACAATGGTCACAGAGAACCAGGAAGTGTGGAACGTGGTTAACTGACCCCCCATCATGTGATCGAGTCACTTGGATTAAGATTAGGAACTTGGATGTTTGTTCCCAGAGTCAGAAATGTGCTCCCTAATCTCTATATAGTGCCCTTATTGGACCAGAGGCCCTTTTGTGTTTGGTACTCAGGCTTAGGCACCGATTAGTCACATTTACGCGGTCTCAACCGGCCACTCTGACTTCCTTCCAGTTTTCATAATCTCCAAACAAGCAGACATTCTTGTTCCTTCTTATGTCATTGCAGGTATCAATACAATAAATGAGGTCAGATCACAGACATTATATTTTGGGTGTAAACAGGCCGGGGAACATCTTGTCTCTGAATCACCTGTCATGGTGTCCTTCATAGCCCTTGTTTGTTATTGTGGCCTGTGTGTGTGTGTGTGTGCTCTGCTAAGACCAAAGACTGTGTAGGAACAATTATGTAACAACAATCTCAAATTATCAACACATTCACTCACACACCACATTTCCATTTGCTGACCTTAAACTCAAAAGCCCAGTATCGTCATATCTTAGATCTAATCTGCGACACTGCTGAAGGAATGTACTGATTGGTCTGTGCAGTACAGCTGAACAGAAGCGTGCGTGCGTTTCCGTGCCTGTGGGTATTTTTGCTGGAACGTTGACTAATCAAGTCATGTTATTAGGGCTGGGATAGAGAATTATTGACACCAACCCATGGTGATCACAAACCTGTCTCTTTCACCTGTATCTTTGACCTGTTCTGACCTGTCTCTGTCCCGTCTTGCTCTGACCTATAAAGCCAATGGTGATTCAACAGACCGGTAGCCAATGAAAGCCCGCTTTAGCCCAGTTGTGATTGGTTATGTTCCCCAACCACGTATGGGAATATGTGTTCACACACCGGTCTGTGTTCATCTATGTCAGCAGACTAGACTGCTGGGTTAATCATTGGGCTACACTATCAGTAATATTCAGGACAGGAAGATAAGTGTAAACAACAAATACATGTGTGTAGTGCTATAGACAGTGAACTCTGGGATTTCCAACAATGTGTATGCAACAGTTTGATGGAATCATGCAAGATGTTTTCCTTAAATGTGTGTCACAGTTGTGGTCCTCCTAACTAGTGTACATGACAAGAATGTCTCTGAAGCTGTAAGGGTGATCGTCTGATTGTCCTGCTAGCCTAACTGGAATTGAATTCTAATTGTAATTAAAGGTTCTTAACAATTCTTATTAGAATATTTTTTTCATTCTTACTAGTCAGTTTAATTTATTTTTCTAATTACATTCTAATTTCCTACCCTGAAGACGGTTGATTTTAATTAAATAAATTCAAATTCTACCTCATTAGGGAATTCCAAGAATTTAACAGGAATTACAAATGGAATTAAAATTGTTTATATATATGTGGGTTCCTTTAGAGTTTTGCATCTGAGGTCTGAGGTTGCATCTCAAATTTTCTGTGACATGAGGACCCCTCGTCTGTTCCTCAATTAGGTTTTGGTCTTCAGGTTCAGGGTTTTGGGTGGGATATAGGGCTTTGTATTAGCTTTGAGGTTTGAATTAGGGAACATTTTTATTGTTTCAAAGCAAATGGTCCTTGGTACAAATGCACTGCAAGGATGTGTGTGTGGGGGGGGGTTGCTTTCCCAGCTGTACCTCAGTGTGGTGCCGATGAGGTCACTCTACCTCACCCTGGCAACCCGGGAGCAGACATTCCTGCACCCTCCCGTCTCTCTCCACGGCTAAAGGGATTCATAGGCCCTATTCCCTACAGTTGCATGGACATCTATACAATGATGCATACTATTCCCTACAGTTGCATGGACATCTATACAATGATGCATACTATTCCCTACAGTTGCATGGACATCTATACAATGATGCATACTATTCCCTACACTGGCATGGACATCTATACAATGATGCATACTATTCCCTACAGTTGCATGGACATCTATACAATGATGCATACTATTCCCTACACTGGCATGGACATCTATACAATGATGCATACTATTCCCTACA
>JACXGK010008358.1:0-22608 GCA_016801125.1 Novumbra hubbsi
AGTTCTGACAGCGGGCACTTGGTTAGTTCTGACAGCGGGCACTTGGTTAGTTCTGACAGCGGGCACTTGGAACTCATCAGCGTTCACCCAGCACCACAGCAAATGTAACCATCTATTCATGTATCACATTCTCCGGCAGAGCGTATCGATTCCAGCTGTAGAGGGCCTCCAAAGTCTCAGAGCCCTGCTGAACAATAATTGAAAGCAACCTAAAAGCCCTCCAGTTGGAGGACGGTAGATTCTTATGCCAGTGAAACACACAGTCATTGTGTCAGGGTGTTCAATCTGTAATCCATCCGAAGGAACATCACCACCTTGACAACATGACTAAATCCTCACAGATTGGCAAGGATCATTTGGGAATACTTGTAATGAACACCATTACTTGAGTTTGGCATCATGTACTAAATTTGTTGCTCTTTAAATAGCCTTTTATTGATTTATGTATTTTCTATGTTCATTTTCTAGAATAACTTCATTTATGAGGTGCTAATGAAGTACTGATCAGCTGTATCAAAAAAAAAAATATTTTTAACCATAAGAGTTGAACAAAAATTTTACTTTTCTGCAATCAACTCTAGCTTGAGCTTGCTAATTGTTTTCTTTGGAAATGTTTTATTGAAAATCTCGACTGAAGTTTCACCTTTTACCAGAAGATCTACAAAAGACTGAAATGAAGGACATTTAGTTCTACGCAAGAGAATATCCTTTAGAAAAAGGCCAAACATCGAGGATGACGACGTGGTAGGAAAATAATTCAAGAAACAACTAAATACTCTGTACATTGCCCTCTTTTTAACTCTATCAGCTTTACAAATGTAGAGTAAAGCTGGTAGAGTTTAAGACTGTTTGATCAAATTAAACATGTCCATGTTCCATTTCTAAATCGCGCCCCTTTAATCACTGTTTAACGTGCAGTCTCTAACAAACAAATCATTACAAGGGTTTATCAAGGACAATGACCTAGGACTTTTTTTGCTTGACCGAAGCGTGGCACAAAAATTGTGATTCCTACGTACTAAATGAAACATGTCCTCTTGTCTATGACCATGTGGAACAGGACAGTCCCTGCGGCAGGGGTGGTGGCCTGGCTGTTATGCACAAATATTGTTTTGAACAAAAAGTTGCTTGTCCCACCTGGCTTAACATTTGAGTACATGGCTTTGAAATGGAAACCTTTCAGAGTTACAATCATCTATCACCCTGTTACAGAATTAATCACATTTCTGTGTCTTAGTCGATCCAATGCTGTTGTCCTTTGTGATTTAAACATTCATGTTGATTTAACAAAATGTTTCTTTGCAACTGACCTCCTGAACCTGCTGGACTGTCTTAACCTGACACAGCATGTCAACGTCCCCACCAGCGTGGGAATACACTTGACATCAGCATCACCGGACACGTCCCGCCAACAACCCTGGATGTACATGAGTTAGGTGTCTCTGATTATAGGCTCCATAAGACTTTTAAATTCAGAAACATCAAGTCCCTTCACACGTCTTTCATGAATCAGTAAAGACTGCCCTACTATCTAACTGGTAAAAGTCCACCACTGATGAGATGGTTGACCTGTATTACAGCACATTGTGTAACACGTTTATCATTCTTGCCGCTGTAAAATCCTGTCAAGTATCATTCCATCGGTCTAACCCAGGGGTGGGCAAATATTTTGGCTCGGGGGCCACATCAAGATTTTGAAATGAAATGGAGTGCCACATTTGTTTTTCTACTTTGTTAATCATAATTGATTTGGAGGCCAGAAAAGGGCAAAAGTTAAAACATACATTACATATGTACAGTAGATCCCATATAAGGTGTAAATAGTTAAAATTCTGACTCAGATCTATAAGAATGGGCTGGTGAGTTGTTTTTTTAATTCCCCCCAAAATAATTTTATTACATTCCGTGGGCCAGATGGGACAGCCTCGCGGGCCTCATTTGGCACCCAGGCCGTAGTTTGCCCACCCCTGGTCTCACCCATAGTTCACAGAAGAGTGGCACAGCATGAGGACACACGGCCACAAGATAGAACGTTGGTGGAGAAACATTGGCTTAATTGTCCACCTACTGGCCTATAAAGACAACCAGAATTGTTATTTTAAAGTTTTAATAGCAGCCCACTCTAGTTTCTACTCTTCTTTGATTGAGAAGGGCAAATCCCAGGACATTATATAACATTATTAGTCCCCTCCTCCAACCTACAGACTCTGCCATCTCCTTATGGTTCAAAACTCTGCTCCCCGACCCAGACACCTTTCAAATTACAGGCCTATTTTCAAACAACCATTCTCATCTCAAGTCCAAAAGACGACTGAGGTAACTCAGCTTCATGCACACCTCATCGCTAACCAGCTTTTCCAGTCTGGGTTAATGCCAATGCATAGTACTGAAACAGCAATGGTGAAGGTTGGTAATGCCCAGCTCATGGCTGCAGAAATATTCTGGCCCTCCATTTAGATTATTCTGGACCTCAGCGCTGCTATAAAAAAGTATTTTTTATATCATTATATTATTTTCTTTTTCATGCACTTTGTGATTATTCCTCTGCAATGAAATGTGCTTTACAAAGGCAATCAATTCATTATTATTCTTATTTCTTTGGGGCACAGTCAGTTTAAATTGAGGGAATAACAATGACTTACTCTGTATAGCAATGACTCACATTGTTTAATACATTGTTAAAAGGTATCTGAAACAATAAATTATTGTTACCAATATAAAAACCTATTTCAAAAGAATAGGCCAAATAAATAGTCTTCTGGACATTTTGCATTTTACTAGAGATGTGGGCATATTCGTTTATAGTCTACATGAAAATGCTGATTAGATATCGGGTTGTTTTACAAATGAACTGTCATCAAAGTATTGACAAGACAGATGGTTATAAGATGAGGGGTCAAAGTGATGTGCAAGCAATGTCCATATTTGAATTAACCCCTTGCTGTTCAGCATAGGGTGCTGAGTGTTAGCTAAAAGGGCTTGGGCTGCACAGATCTTCTTTTACAGACAAGGACGTTGGCACGCGACAAGAGTTGTGGTCCATTCACGTTTTTGTGCATGAGGGCGGAGAAAAATAAATGTGAATAGATAAAACCTATCAGGACTGTGCGCACCTCTTTAAAGTTTAGCGGAGCTCTCCTGATAAAACCTTTTTTTCCCTAATGAGCCTCTCCCAGAATCTGCCCATTCCGGTTGATCGCTTGGTCATATATCTCCAAGTGGATGCCCTATTTTGAGAAATCCAAGAGTTGAATGTCTTGATTTCTTTCCATAGCTCTTTCAAGTCCTGATCAGCCCTCTTGGAAGTTGTTGCATTGTCTATTTAGATCACTCTTCTTGTGATTAATCTTCTCAACTGAAAGGAATGTCCATGTTGACTAATCTGAGACCAATTCCAAGTGCTCTGCTCTGATTACAGTACAAGTGAAAGCACAATGTCTGTCTTGACACGAAGCAGATGTCTTCTCTTTCGTGTCTCCATGCAGTCCGGCACAATTCCTTGAGCATTACTATAGCAAACTGATTTACACACAAAGTCATATCAAGTTGATCATGGTACATTACCCAAGAAACTGTGGTCTGGGACCCAATGATGCAGTATAGATTGACGCACCAATTGACTTGAACATCGTAAGGGACATGGGTTTATGCATCTGGATGTTAAAATCCGATGGTCAAAATTAAACTTTCCTGCAGAAGGAAAAAACTATCCAGAAAAGAGTCATGCACAAACTCATCTAGGAGGTAGGACCTAGAAAACCACATACGAAAACCTAAACAAATCAACAAACAACCCTTGTAACAAGTCAAATACATAAATTGTCAAATAAGTAGTCCTTTAAACTTAGTGGAGTGAAGAAAATAACAATCTTTCAAAGTGGTTGTCCTCTCCAAATTATGTATATATTTTTTTATTTTAATGTTGATGGTTTATAAAAAAAAAGATAGATGCTAGCAAAGCTAAGCTAATGGCTTGAAATCTTAAAATGAATCAAGGAATCGCAATATTAATTCTACTTCCTGTCACAAAGCATTATTGTTTGCAGTCAATTAGCAAAACTCAATGAAACAGACAAAATATGTGCACAGTTCAAGATTTTCATAAAATGTAATATTATTATTTTAGTTGAGCTGTGTCCTAAATCATATAAAAAAACGACTATCTATAAAGAAAATCTTGTGTATTCATTCAAAGCTAAATTATTTTTAAGGCTAAGTCAAGCTTTGAATCAGTGTTTTAAAGAATGTTCTGAATCAAAATTGTTTGATCTGACTGTTGTGGCCTTTCCATTTAAAAGAAAGTTGTTTTGGAGAAAGAAAGTGATCACTTTTGAAAATGTGGATTGTGAGAATTTATGGACACTCAAAGACAGTAATAAACACATTGACAATATAAGAATTATTTACATAAACTTTTATTTACAGCTGTCTAGGTAGGCTTACGCTGTTGGCTTATTGAGTTGCAATGTGGGATTGTCCAAAAGCACCATTTATTTTTGCTTAAAGGAGAAATTGGCAGCAAACTTTACAACAACTGTCAACGTTTGCTTTGGAATTACTCAACCACTTGTTTATATAGCTATGTGTCTAGGGTTGTGGCACAATGTTTAGCCTAGGAGTTTAGAAGATAAAAGCTAATTACCTTAGTATTTTAGCTATCCTTAGAGAATTGTTAATGTTCCGAATTTTTATTGTCTATTCTGTCGATGGTATAAAAATTAAAGAGTGAGATTGGAAAGTTTAATTAGCTACATGAACATAGATAAATGGCATTATCCCCATACATTGGAATACAATAAATGGTTACATGATATTAGATGTTGGACACAACACAATGCCATGGGTTAAGTGTCTCTTAGAAGTTTGATAAAAGAAATGTTTGTATAAAAGTAAGTGCGCAAAGGGAGAAAATCAGAGGATGTATGTCTTTGCTACTACATACCAGATTTGGAAGTATTTCTGGGGCCACCACAGCTTTAACCACAGAGTGAGGTACAATTGTTATATTCCTGACAGCTAGGCAGAAACAGACCAGTCCCAAGGTCAGTCACTCATTTACCATTCAATTGCTTGCTGACAGTGCAGTGGAATTCAGCGACCCCACAGTCCCAACTGGTGAATCGGATGACTACCTACCAAAGAGGTATTAACTTGTAGAATCTTTTGGCCCACTTGGTATAGATGAGATAATCAGAGCATGAGAAGGGAGCCAAAAGAACATACAACAAGAATAAAAAATAGGGTCTACTCTATTAAGCATTATAAACAGCCAGTCACAGCGCAAACACAAAATGCACAAATGTTGTGCTAGCTAAAAAGTGGAATAATCAAAATTATAGCCATTTTAAGAAAATAAGATTGCTTGTAAAAGTGTGTCAGTGAGGTGGAACTGGAGCGAGTATGTTAGCTAGCAAACCGTGGTTTTCCACCAGCAGCAGATCAAGGTAATCAAAAACAATGGCACAAAACGCAGTTACACATTTTGGGAAAAATTACTGCTGACTCGGTTCATAAGTGTCAAATGTAAAGTTCACCGACTTCTTTACAGTCTCCCTCTATTTTGTTTTAGAAAAAATGCCCATTTGCACTATATTTCAGTTTTCACTGGGAAACTTCTCCCAATGACGTCACTGATGACATCCAAGCAGAAATGTCTGCTAGGAATAAAGAAATGAATGTCACCACCTGGCTGTCAGAATGGGGGTGATGTGAACATTGGTATAGAGACGAGGAGAGGGCCTAGAACTGAGCCAGGAGGACAGTAGTGAGTCTGTGGAGCAGTAACAGACCCCAACCAGACAGCCTCTTCAAACCCTCTGCATCCCAGCGTCAAGAAGGACAGCATCCACACAGCCTGGAGGGAGAATACGAGGCTGTCCGAGACCCAGGTTGTAGAATCTGGAGATCACTTGCAGATATTCAATGTGTTCTTAAGACTGTTTTTATGAAACACAAGCTTATTGAGTGACAGCTGAACAGCAGTGGACCCCCAAAACAGGCAGCCCAGATCACCAGGCCTTTTGTTTGGCAGCCAGTGAGTCATGACGGGATGTTGCCTGTAAGCTGGGGCCATGCCCCGAGCAGTCAAAATCCTGTGGGTGTGGTCCAAGCACAGAATAATGACAAAACCGGTCCTGATTGGCCGCCCATATCCACAGCCTCAGCGGTAAGTCCGTGCTTTCTTCTCTGCATTCAAATTGTTTTTTTTTCTCAAGTTGGTGGTCAGAATAGATTTCTTTGCGGTCCTTTCCTGGTCAGTGTTGGAACAATAGAACTTCAGATCATAGAACCCCCTACATCCTTTTACTGGATTCACAGGAAAAGACATAAAGACAGTTTCTTGATGACATTTGTAGACAAAAGTCATTGTAAATCCCAATTAATTGTAGTACAAACTATTGAGGAAGCAATGGTCCCTGCAGATGCCAGTCAATGTTTTCACCACTGACAAAAAATATGTTTTAACAGGATGTGATGACCTCTATCTATTTGTAAGAATTACTCTGGGCAAACAAAATATATGATTATGTTTGTATAAAGAATAAATAACTCCACTGATATGGGGCCACACACAAAAAAATACTGGTCATTAGTAAATATTGGATATACAGTATATTAATTTTTTTTTAAAGTAGTAATGATTAATAACTGATTAATTGACTAAACATTTCTCTCAATTCACCAGTTCAGAAACACTGCTACTGGTTTGTCTGACTGCACTATTCAGTCTGGTCATATCGTAAATCATCTTACATGTTAATTCCATGACCTGCAGGCATTACCATGTATCTTTAAGATGTCAGGCAGCCCACCTTGTGTCTGTGGGACATCGTACATTTCCTGTCACAGAGCGCCGACTGCAATGCTCTGGATGGATTACATTTAAATATAATCTTGATTCTACCGAATGCCAAACCACTAATAGAGCTACCATAGAGTCTATGCAGCCAAAAAAAGTTACTTCCAGTTCAAACCTCAAAGGTAATTGCGAGTACAGAAAACAATCTATAGACATTGACAGAGGTTATTTAAATTATCCACAAATGACTCTGTGGGTTCATGGTAATGTGAACAGTAAAGGCTCCAGACATAAATCCTAGGATCGCATATTAGTGAGACAGATGACAGGCCAGAAAAGCAACGTCATATACGCTGATCGTGTTAAGCGATCTATACTGCTGACCTAAAGGAAAGACGTGCATCACTGCACAACACCAGATAAACCACTAAAGGTTTTACATCCGATTCCTGGTAGAGACCTCAAGCTTTTATTGAAGGGTGTCATTAAGGACGTAGTTGCAAAGGTTTCATGCAGTGTATATGTTGCCTTCTCATATCCTGAACAAAGCAGAATTTCAAATGACGTTTCTAGGATTTATAGTGACGGAAATAAACCCTGATTCAACTCATTGGACGGTTTCCCTGCAAAAGATGACCGAAAAACGGTTCCCCCATTGGCCTGTTCTAGCTATGCCAACAAAGCCAGCAGGTGTTAGGAACCTTATGTCCCCCGAAACTCACAAAACTAAGACTACACCCATTCATTCACCAAAGACAGACAGCCCAGTGAAAGTTTGGCCCTCCTCCTCTACCCATAAGGCCGTTAAAACCAGGAGGGCACAAGTGGTTAATCAATCTGCTGTATGTGGGAGGCCGTGGTGTGAGGCTGGGGGGGTGGGGGGAGCAGGTCTGTTCTGCTTAAACGAACGGGGTCATTAGCACCTCCAGCGGGAGAGCGGCGGGGGGGGCCCAAGGTTCAGGGTTTTGATCTCAGTAAGGGCGTCTGAAGCCACAGAACCCAGGGCACACACTGCCCACGGGGAGGGCACACATGGGGGAATGATCATGGGGATAGGGTTAGGGCTACCGAAGGCCTGGGAGAACAGGGGTCAGGTGGCCTTTTATCTCCACCAAATGAGCCCGGTGAAACTGATGTGTAACGTACATAAGAATGTCTCTCCGTGACCGACCGGTTAAGAGGAAGGGGGCTGGTCGGGGTTAATGTTATTTCCGTTAACACCGATGCTGAGCTGCTTTAAACAAAAGCACAAGAAAAAAAACGAAAACCAATCTTTTTCTCAGAGGTTGGGGGATGTATATGAAAAACATATTTGAGGTTTTATCTGACAGAGCTGAACTGTCAGATTTAATGGCCGGTGGTGAAGCAGTAGCGCTGCTTCAGGACTCTCCAATGATCAACACAAGGGAGCCAATTAAAAAGCCCACTGGCAGCCAACTGCTTTACGCTGACCCTCGCGTGAGACTGGAAACAACAGAAACCGTTTTGGGTTTTAGCTACAGCACTCAATCCACCCCCCACTGCTTGTAGTGTAAATTGGTGCACTGTTCACACTTAAGTCCCTTATCGATTTGCATTTCCTGTTAAATCACAGCTCACATTAATTATTCCTAATAGCCTGAGGGAGAGTTGGGTTTCACCATTGTTACTGAGACTGAGGGGTGGACGGGTGAGAGCCTCTCAGATGGAACCAGCCTCCCTCTATGACAAGGTCACTATCAAGGGGGAAGTTACGCTGTATCTTCTTCTGGAGATAACACACTTCAAATGAGATTTACATTCCTGTTTTTCGTACTGTCCGGCTCAACTGTAAAGATCAAAGCTTCAGGCAGTGTTTACACTCTTTACTAGGAGTTGTCTTCTTTCTGTAGGGTTCTTTGTTTTTCCCCCACTAATTGGAGCTATCTAGGAGGAGCTATCTGGAACTGGAGCAGGTCAAAGACATCCTCCCGTTTTTTCTGATGCTTTGAAATAGATTCCAAAGCAAAATCGTGGTTTCCCTGGAGACAGAGGTACAGCACGCTGCCAGGTGACGATGATGAAGCAGGGAGGACTTAGTCAGTTGAGAGGAGTTGAAAACACCCACAGCAAATATTATAGGGGACCAATAATTGCTTGTTATACAGTGAATCTCAATGAATAAGACCGGGTTAACTAAAGGGCTGTGTGTCCCAGAACATAAACAACATGCATTATATGTTATTGGGACACTAGCATAATAATACTGACATTTCTAACATTCTACACAATCTCACATCGATTTTGAATTATTCCATAGAAATAAGTGTGAACCTACAAAAATATAAAGAATATAGCGCTTTGCACGCAACCAGTTTAGCATGTAATGTTTCCACATGGTAGTAGCAGACCTGGTGATTGAGATGATGAGCCTGATGTCCACCTGAAACTTCCTCAGAACCAGCAGAGAGTTGGGTGAAGCTGCTTGAAAACAGCAGCCCTTCTGAACAAAAAACATTTCTACCTGACTGACATTCATGGTGTTTCAACAGTACAGAATACCAATTAAACTTAGCTCAGAAGCTCATGGGGCCTTGTGTTTCTATAACAGCATGGTTCTCCAGTCCTCTTTGTCTTGGAAACGGGTCAGGTCAATGCATTGCTGTGGTCTGCCAGGCATTTCCGTCTTGAAGGGAAGCAGCGAGGGTGCTCGTTTCAACATCTTCCCACACTTCCCGCATCACGCTGCGAAATCTGTCGAGCAGCGAGCCAGACAACCTCAAGACTGATTACATCACATCTGTATGCTTCAACGATGACTGCAATTCAGCCGTCTGAAGCTGCCAATCCAAAACACATGTCTGTCATTGGCCACTAGGAGAAGGAGGAAAGCTAGAGTCAGGGAGAGTTACAGTCTGCGGCTGATGAATTAGGTCTGGTCTTCATGTGACACTACTGTACATGAACACATGTAACAGAGACAGCTGAGGACGTGTACTTTTCAGCCAGTGACAAAGTCCCTATGGGTTTCCAAGAGGGTGCGTACCGAATGAGCTAAAAGTAGTATTCCAGATCACAGGTCATAGGTCGGGGGTTCAAAGGGTGACTGCCAGTCAACACATCCGTTCGATGAATTTCCTGTCCAATGTCTTCATCAGGTGTTACACAGTATGGTCACCAGTTCCCGGGTGGCCTATTTCCTTGGCAGAATACTCAGTATACTGGAGCAAACAAGTCAACATCAAAACTTGAAGCCTCATACTTTTCTCCCCAAAAGACAACCAGAACAGAAATGCTTAACAGTGCTAGGTCCGGTCACACTGCAATGGTCCAGCCATGAGAAATAAAACTATTCTGGTGCACACAATTCTTATCTTCCGATGCCACTGAAATAATGGAATTGTAAACACAGGCTTCCCGTTGGCTACATTATTTTCATGGACATTCGGGAACCTAGTATTTCTGATATGGTTTGATATGAATTTTGTTGACCATAAAAATATACTGTTGTTTTACCTCAAAGAACTTCCTCACTGCACACTATTTTGGGACTGACTTGAGCCTGTATATAGACAGAGTCATCTTTCCAATCAGGAGAATGTCAGTGCGGCTGCCTGGATTCCTTCAACTAGTACTGGGGGTTTGACCCCTGCTCTTTGCCACACAAATGCTCCGGTCTCAGGCCCTTTGGTGCACCACTCCAATATGGCGCCCGGGGGGGTCACGCCTGGCAGATGTGATGGAAGAAAGTGGCTGGTTCTAATCAGTCACATTCACCTGTGGTGTGGGCCTTTCAGAAAAGCCGTTACCCAGGCTGTCTCACACACAGTTAGTAAGCCTGGGGGACTCATTAATACTGTGCTATTACACTAATATTCCCAGTGTTCAGCCTGTCTGACACAGGGGTGCCCAAACTTGGCCCGCAAAGACCTTTGATTTGGCCTGCCACGCCACATAAAATAATACCGTTTGGTGTAATGCAACGTTACTTCCGTCCCTCAGTCAAGTTCGATTTTTGGCCCCTAACAGAAAACAGTTTGGGCACCCCTGGCTCAAGATGTTGACCCTTTTTCATTACAACCTCTTTGGCCATTTTCAGAAAGTGTCCTCAGTTTGGTCCACCTTGGCAGTTGCGCAAATCTGTATTCGGTAGGGATGTTTATGGAATACGTCAAAACAAGTTATATTTATGCTACAACTATGAGAAATGGAAGGGTTTGTTGCCGAACGAGGCCTTTTTCTTCCTGTCAACCACTTTTAGTGCATTGCCTCTGTGCAGTCTCTCCATTCATTGTATCAATACCTACCACCCCCCTCCATCTTCCCCTCCACCTCACACACTCTCTCCATTACGTCCCCGCCCACTCGCTGGTTTTCCCTGGCTCACCTGTCATGGCGTAGTGCCGGAGAACTCTCCCTCACTGAGAGCTACCGGGTTTCAGACAGCTTCCAGAGCAGGCAGTAATTAAACAACCCAAGCCTCTGGTAATTACCCCATGCCGGCCGTGATTACCCCATTCTCAGGGTAATTACCGCCTATGAGGGGGGTTACTAGGGGGGTAACTGTGTGGAGGAGGTGTCACTGGTGGTAATGGTGTCATTCGGTAAATGAGCAGGTACATTAGTAGAGAGAGATTGTGGGTCTCCGACAGGAAGAGAGGACAGCTCCGTTCGGGAGACGACCCTGGGTCAATCCGCCATGATATCGGAGCGGGGAAGGATTTGATAAGAGATGGGAAGGTTGGACCAGGAGCAGAAGAAGGAAGAGGTCTCCACGTGTGGTCCCAGGACATACCTCAGAGTGAGCGATGAACTCAACGCACAGGGGTTTGGCGTTGAGAGACACGCCACCATGTGCCAGAGCTTGGCGCGGGCCTAATGCGCCAAACAGTTTGGGTAAACGGTTCACCAACACATGTTATTGCTACCTTCAGAAACAGTCCAAGCAACGCTAGGTGTTTTTTTAACAAAATGATGACCCCCATAACGACTTTACCGATGAATTAACACGATGGGCGGTTAACTGCTGACGCTACTACAGACAGTGAGCCTTGAAGCAAGGCCAAGAGGCTACAGCCTGTGGCATCCAGAAGGCACTGTACCAGGAGTACATCATCCACAGCCCATCACGTCTCCTCTCTGTCTCAGCATATTTTTGGGGGGGCCGTGCTGCTCTAAGCACATCTCTCCACTCCCTCCGGGCTGCTGACGACTCCAGGAGAGCCAGAGGGCGGATGGATGGGGGTCAGGTGCGATCGATGCTTCGCTTCACGAGACACGGGCGAGTCGATTCAGCACCTGACCAGAGGACGGGGAGGAATACAAAAGACGCAGCACCACCACAAACTAGGGACAACTCCTGGACTCCTTCATGAAGGTGAGTCACTTTATCACAGAGCCCTGAAGGGACCACCAGAGACTTCCTCATCCTTTGCAGGGAAGCGACCCAGGAAGGGGGGGGGGGGGGTGAAGGCTCCGCAGTGCGGTGGATGAGAGTGGTCCGAAACACTTCGGCAAACACACCCACAGATGCGGTAGCCCGAGCCCTGCACCCATTTGTCCCCATAATTGGGGTTTGTTTTGCCCAAGATGCGGAGTGATTTGATTAGCATACCGCTTTGGCATAATTTATGCACGGCAACAACAGGAGGCGGTGGCGGATGAGAGCGGGACATCTGCCACGCGTTGAGAGGGAGAGGAGAGTTCGCGTGAGTGAGCAAAGAGGCCCTGATTGATGTCACACGTCAGCAGGTCTCGAAGGTCCCATTAGCCAGTGCCGTCTCCATTACTGTCACTTCCCGTCACCTGTGATGGAGGACTCCTTTACAAGCCGCCTCTGAGGGTAACCTCCGCTCGGGGAACAACGTGAGTTGAAGGCAAATTAAATGAGTCCCACGTATATTCAGAATGAACAGGGCTGAAACCAGAGACGTGTTACACTTTAATGCGTCCCG
Source organism: Novumbra hubbsi (assembly GCA_016801125.1). Classification (NCBI taxonomy): domain Eukaryota; kingdom Metazoa; phylum Chordata; class Actinopteri; order Esociformes; family Umbridae; genus Novumbra; species Novumbra hubbsi. The sequence goes on from JACXGK010008358.1 coordinate 12,712, forward strand.
CAGCCCCTGTGAAATCGCCTTGTTTCCACCAGAGCGCATTTGGCCTTTATCAAAACCAATATCGCCTTTCCGGCGCGTCTTTCTGCAGTCTGTTCCCAGACTTTAGCCAGGGATTAATGAAAACCCGAATCCTGTAAGATTCTTAAAGAATATTTACATGATAACAAAATACGATACTCTGGGTACACCAGGCAGCCTCAATGACCCAACAATAACTTTGGTTCCAATGATCCAGATGCAAGATTTCATTAGGCCTAACACTCTGGGCGTAATATTCATTCAGGCTCTCTTCAGTGCAGGTGCAGTTCATATAGATTTGAATTGTAAAAATTTTACAAGAAACAGCCTGTGTGGGAACACAGCCTTTTTGTTGTTGAAGACAGACGACTGCCATCTGAACTCCAAAAGAGTTCTGGGAAATTAAGACGTCAGTCTAGAATATTCCCAGAAGGCACCAGCTCCTCCACTCTAGTTGGATTACCTAAAACACCTCAGGGACAGAGCCATATGCCATAGCTCGTATCCAAAATACAAATTAAACGTTTTAGCTATTTAAACAGCCCAGTGTTTGACAACTCAAGACAATGTAGCAAAACAAAAGGTTATTGTAGATTTACTCAAGTGGCAAGCCAAGTCCCCAGAACAATTAGCCACCTACAAGACAGGGACTTATTCTCAGATGTAGAATAAAAGAATATTTACCATATTATGCATTCAATTATCCTTCCTTCTCTGTCGCTTCCAGGCTAAACTGTTTAGAAACAGCTATGTCAGTATTTCTACTGACATGGCTGAGATAAATGAGTGTACCAAGCAAGACAAGCAGCGGAATTTCTAATTCGTCACTGTCAATTAATTGAGTCATTAAAAGATGTCTCTTGCGCTTGTACATTAGCCGTGAGAACCGGAAAATCCTGCCTCACGTCTTCATCCGCCTGTACGTGTGTTTTCTGCCCGTTTTCCAGTGCACATCTGTGTGTGTGTGTACACGTGTGCATAGAGGTGTTAATCATGTGCATGTTAATCGCTGTGCAATATGTAACAAAGTGAATGTTTCGACTCTCCAGGACACCAGATTGAGTCCTTGTACTGGCCAGGCCTGTGTTTACGTATAATCCGATCTGATAATCAGACCTCGCTGAGGTTATGAGTGGGACAGACAACAGGTCTTCAAATGTCATGCATTCCATGTATTTCTGTGGTACGTTTTCAATACAATTACATGCAACATCTTTCATCCGAGTTCCGTTTTGCAGGGGCGACCTATGAAAGTAAACATCCTCTAAACCTAGCGTGATTAGCACAAGGTGGGCCACACATACAGGGCAGACACTAACCCCGCGGGCCAAAACAGAACCGATGGAGGACTACGGGGGCTGCACACCTATAAGGAAACACATATTTCATTGCACGACCATTCAGATATTAATTTACAGAATCTAAAATATGTCTGAATTACGGTGCGTGTTTGGGAATACTGTTGACATATTGAATCTGAAATTCGGCTAGGATAAATTGCAGTTTGAAACTGAAAGGGCCCTGCTGTGTGACAAGAGATATATTATGGAACTGAAGGGCTCCTGCTATGTTACATACTATCAAAATAGTGCGAACGTGGTGAGTTACTGTGTGTTAGAGCACTGATATATTAAATAGTGAAATGTGGTTGAAACGCAGACATTAAACCTGAATCATTGCATTTGTGCACAGAATTAACTGCTGTTGTACTCAATCTTTAAAATGGACGCTCCAGTGTGCACGCATGAAGGACATTTGCAAAGTTTAGCCCTTAACAAAACAATACCCCTTCATGACAAAGCCATGAAAAACTTTCTTTGAAACCAGTTGTAATGTACTCAAAACCAAAAAGATATGTAGATTTAGATCCTTTGCCATGACACTCCACATTGACCAAAGATGCATCCTAGGTCCTGACTGAACATCCTTAAGATGTCTGTAGAACTTGGTTGGAGTCCACCTGAGCCAAAATCTATTGATTGTAAATGATCACACATGGCACAGCGCACGTCAGAGCAAGAAGCAAGACATGAAGTCAAGGAACTCTCTGTAAACCTCAGACCTTGTGTCAAGGCAAAGATCTTGGGAAGGTTTTGCTAAAGCACTGAAAAGAGCACAGCAGGCTTCATAATTGCAACATGGAAGGAGTTTGGAACCACCAACACCTTTCTAAAGCTGTCTGTCCATCCAAACTAAGCAAATGGGTAGGAAGGGTCTTTGTCAGGGAGGTGACTCTTACAAAGCTTCAGAGTCTTTCTGCAGAGACAGGAGAACCTGCCAAGAGAACAGAAGACTGCAAAACTTCACCAATTAGTCCTTTTTGGCAGAGTAGCCACTTGAAGAGCTCTGAGCACATGGATGAAAAATGATCTCTGGTATAATGAGACCAAAATGTAACTATTAGAATGCTAAGCGCTACTGGCTAAAACAAAGTACTACTTATCAGCAGGCTCATACAACCCAATGGTGAAGCATGGTGGTGGGAGCAACATGCTGTTGGGATGCTTCTTAGCTGCCGGAACTTAAGACGCATTTCATAACTACACCAATGCTGTACTGCTCCCATTTAAATGGAAAATCACTGCAGTGCTAACTTTTCAAAGTTGAATATTTTCCCCCTATTTACTGTACTGCACAAACTGCAGTACAGTAACCGTGTAGTACAGCAATAAGCAAACACAAAAATCCGAACGCGGAGCAGCCACCCAGCCTAGCGCTACGGCTGGAATGTTGCGGTCCATAATGAGGATGAATGGCGCCCCGACAGCAGTGTCTCAACCCCATTGATCAGGGCCCTGTGGGGAAGGGATGGGCTCTAGGCGAGGTATATGCTGTTTACATGCTCCATTTTGGCCATCACTGAAAACCCCTGCGGGACCCTGTAGAAATGACAGGGTTATAATGCACCAGGAACAAGCGGCCGTTTGCGCCCCATGGAACAACACTGAGGATTCTGTCACAAGGGGCTTGTATATTGGGAGCTGCCGACCACGAGATGCAGCAAAGCGATCAACTCCGCCCAAAGGTTAGGCAAATACCAGTATTAATGGTTACTCTGGGTGGGCCGTTCAGAGACGAATGACTCGATTAAGTTGTGTGAAATCTCAATTGGCTCTCGAGTCGCCCACATCGATCGGATTGACCAATCCAGTGCAGTGAAACCAGAATAATGTCAACTTGAGCGTTTTCTAATGCACACACTTCAGTTGTTCTGTTTGAAGGGAGGGGGAAGATTTGATGGACAATTGCACTCCCTCCCTGCTCTCTCTCTCTCACTCCCTCCCTGCTCTCTCTCTCTCACTCCCTCCCTGCTCTCTCCCTCTCTCACTCTCTCTCTCTCTCTCTCTCTCTCTCTCTCGGCCTAATAAATGTCATCCCACTCTGTCTCGGCATTCATCTCTATGAAGCAAGTGACTCCAACACGAATGCATTTGCTGGAGTGCTCCCCACTGAACTAGGTTTGGCAGGATGGAAGGAAACAGAGGAGAGGAAGGAGGGGATGGAGGGGAGGGAGGGGAGGGAGGGGAGGCGGAGAAAGAGGAGGGGGGTGTTGTCTCAAGCCAAGGAGACTGCAGCAGTGGGGTCCCCCCGGAGGGAAATGAGGGGTATTATGCCCAGGGCCAATGGGCCCTGCTAACACCGTCAATGAGAGAGGAAGCGCAGGGACAAGATGCATAAAAGACCGTCTCCCGTTGCACACAGAATATACAGAAGGGGGGGGGGGAGACATGGAAGATAAGTGAAAAAAGGCACATGGAGAAAAAGTGTGAAAGGGGCATTCTTGGAAAGGAAGCCATGGAAAGTGAGTGCGAAATATGAACGGGGCACAGAAACGGAAAAGGAAGAGGCAGAGAGAATGCATTGAGAAACCTCAAACGACAGAGAGGGAACATCCACTAGGTACTGAGCTGTGTCTGGGGTGCCACCGGCACCAGCCTCGGCACTCGGCGGCCATTTTCGGCACACGGAACACCAAGCGGTCCGTCACGTGCCCACAACGCGAGTGACATCACCGGCCAGGTCCACTCGCAGACAACTGGCCGCCCGATGACTTCATCCGCTTTGGCCGGCAACGCGACAAACAGTTAGCCCCTGCAGCGGAAGACTGGACTAAGCCAGGCTTGGATTCCACCTAATGGTTATTCTAGATGTGTGTGGGAAAAATGAGGGAGAGACAGAGACTAGCCAGATCAAGGTTAGGTGTAGCTGGAACAGACCCAGAGTCAGTCATCTATCTAGGGCATTTATGAAACTTTGTGGTTCTAGAGGCAAAGGGCCGGCCCGGAATCAGAATGGCCCTCCCTCGCTTGCCCCATGCCTCTCGCAATCTGAGCGGCTTGAGAACAGCTGTGGATTTCCAATATGGCTAACACCTCACAGCAGGTCCCGGACTGTTCTGTCTGCCAAGTATGACTGACATCTGACAAGGGGGGGCTCGTTCTACTGCAGGGAGAACGACCCTGGACTTGGAAATGAACAACAAACAGCGAGACCTCTGTTTATTGGTTATTAGGAACTTGGTTCTAAACTGAAGTCACTGGTCGGTAATTAACCAAGTTGTTTATGATCTTCCTGCGAACGATCTCCTGTCCATGTTATGATTAATGACTATTATGATGAACCCGGCTTTGGCGGAATATAAAGACAACACCGCCACTGCCTCACAAGTCATATTTCCCTATTGATTTCCGTAGACTTTCTCTGGATGCGAGCCTCTCATTGAATCCCTCCGAGTAATCTATTCATGAATGTGTGTGCATGATTGCTCTTCAACAGAATAGCAGTGCTCTGACTAGTCAACCTCATTTAAATAAGCTTTTGAAAAACGTGTCATGTTTAAAAGTATAGAGGGAGAAAAAAAGAAAAAGAAAAGAAATCAATAGCGTGTCCATGGCAACGGATAAATGATCAAGTCCACTGAAAAAGAAGGGGTCGGCCTTGTGTTCCGTGTAACCCTTGTGTTCATTAATCTGCGGTGAGAAGGCTGGGGCATCAAGCAAAGATGACCTCACAGAGGTAGACAACACAAAGTGGGTCAGCTCCAGTCAGTGTCCCATCAGAGCACAACAAAGCGGGTCAGTCCTGCTATGCTGGGGTGTATATATCGGAGGGAGAAGTGGTTCTCCCTGGGCGGGTATCCAAGCAGCCCTCTGATCCCAAAGGCTTTGATGAAGTGCCCTGTCATGATGTCAGCCGCTCCTGGTCTCCTTTCACCTGGGACCACTCTTCCTATAACAACTCCTGACCAGGTGGAAAGAAAGGAGAAATAACACCCCCCTTAAATCCCTTCCTCCTTCCTTCTCACTCTCTCCACTCCTATCTATTCAGACGTTCCTTACCCAAAAAAGAACGAGAGTGCCATTTCCCAGGAGCCTTCACTCTGAAGACAGGTCTCTGGCGGAGGCCACGTGAAAACCCTTCTCCTCTCGTTCTCTTTGCCTCCTCCCCACTCTCTTGTTTTCTGTCAGGACATTAAAAATGGCCCCAGGCAGTGACCGACGGTGAAACAATTATTCATCTACAGACTGTATAAACATTACACGGCTGCTCTTTCACAACTGCGGGCATGTGTTCCAAATTAAATTGATCATAGCTCATATTGCATAATAAGTTTTCTTACGACACTACCGACGGAGAAGCACACTGTGTGAGGCGGATAAAGTGGTCGAATACTGTCAGCATTACCATGAAAGGTGAGCTAGAAAATGACAAACGGACAACATTACTTTTTCTCTGGCGGATTTATTCATTGCCAAAACAAAGGAGGGCTTGGTGAAAAACCTAGCAGCTGATTTTCGTAGCTGTTGCTGAACAAATGCTTTTAATAAACGTGTTGCCGTTGTAATAATGGACATGCTTTCTAATCCCACAAAAATGAATTCAAAGGATATTCTATAATAGCCTTATTCACCAGGTTTTTTTTGGTTTTTTTAAATCACACTGCACCATTTGGTCAAGGATGGCTGTTGATGACTCCAGCTCACCAAATGGAGGCATATTACATCTCACAGACATACAGACATTTAGTTACAGGATATTGCCAGCTTTTGGTTGGAAGCGCACACTTAAATCGCTGTCTCCATGGTGATTGTTTTAGAGCACATGTGAACTTGCCCTCTTGCATCTGTTTCCGTATTCTCCCCCTCACGTCAAACCATGACAATATTTATCATGTTTGATTATAATAATTAAATAAATTATAGCCTCTCAGGATTTATATTTTCCTGCATTATGATCAGACATTGAGGCATTATCACATCGGGCACAGAAAACCGAAAGACATTGCGATTGCCAGAAAGGTTGTCAACACAGCGTGAAATGTGTTTGTTTCTGTCATCAGAAGGGTAGGATTTGAGTCATGACAAATACGATTTGGCTTATCTAAAATGTATTGGACATCTAGCGTGCCAAGTGTCATTTGGAGCACTGAGTCCCTCTGCTGGTCAAAACAAAACTTGCAAGTGGCAAGACGTTCAATGTGCACATCTTGTTTCTCATCGGCATTTGGCAAAGCCTCTCTCATGATTGAGATATCTGTAATCCAAAGCACCGGAATGTAGTGCTATTTATACAAGTGAAATAAACCACTGGAGAAGTGCTTCTTCTTATACACGGACACACAAGCGGACGGACACTAATGTCAATCTCAAAGGCAGGGGTGAAGACGCCAGGAGCAATGCAAGGCATGTGTGTCAGAGACAGTCTAACGGCTGCGCTATGTTCAGCATTGGCAGTGGGACAGTAGTGTGTGTGTGTGTGTGTTTGTGTGCGCGAGGCCGCAATTTTTAGTCTGCGCATGTTTTCTAAAGCTGATGGTATGCGCGCTTCAGAGTCAGTCAGAGTTTCCCACACACACATACACCCACCCCACTGTGGAAATACAACGCCAACACTTCCACAACTACACATGAAAGTGGCTTGCCACTGTCTACTAGACTGTCTGCACCGAACCACACTTCTGCAGACTACAGATCAAAACTGACTCAGGATCAGTTATTTCTCTTGCATCTCTGACCTAAACTCATTACAACCGACAATCAAAGCTGTCTTGCAATCAGTAGCTTTATTCTAACAACTCAAACAGATTGAAAAATACATATGAGAAAACAGACCTACTGCAGTTGGAAGTAACTCTAAAGCAGCATAACGGAGATCTCATATCGCACAAAACTCCAGATGCTCCTAACACACTGCTCAAAAAAATAAAGGGATCACGTAATCAGAGTATAACACGAGTCAATTAAACTTCAGGATTACTAATCTGTAGAGTTATGAAGCACAAGCGATTGTTAATAAACTTTACTTGTTTTGGTGCAAATTTAATTTAAAACAGATGCAAAGGCAAGGAAAAAGGAAGACAACCCCCAAACATTTAATTGTTTGGCAGATGGTGGCCACAGACAATTGTTTTCTTATTATCCTTTATGAATGATTCTTCTCTAGTTTTGCCTTTTGCTAGTGTCCTTGTCACTACTGGTAGCATGAGGCAGAACCTGCAGCCCATTCAGGTTGCACAGGTAGTCCAGCTCCTCCAGGATGGAACATCCATATGTGCCATCGTAAGAAGGTTTGTTGTCCCAGTACAGTCTCATGAACATAGAGGAGATACCAGGAGACAGGGTGTGGCACGAGGAGAGTTGATCACGGCCATCAACCCAGCAGCAGGACAGATATCTGCTCCTTTGAGCAAGGAGGAAGAAGGAGAAGTCCTGCCAGAGCCCCACACAATGATCTCCAGAGGGCTACTGATGCATGTTTCTGACCAAACTGTGAGAAACAGACTCCATGAGGGTGGCATAAAGGCCCAACTCACACAGGTGTGAACGTTATGCTGCTGTTAAGTATCGGGATGAAAACCTCAGACCTTATAGACCATATAGATCTTATGCTGGTGCAGTGGGCCCTGGGTTCCTCCTAAAGCAGGACAATGCCCAGCCCTGATGTTGCCAGAATGTGTAGGCAGTTTCTGGAGGACGAAGGCATTGATGCCATTGACTCTCCCTCACAATCCCCAGACCTGAATCCAATTGAGAACCCCTGGGACATTATTTAACGGTGCATCCGCCGTCTGTGGTGCCGCCAAGTAGCACCACAGACTGTCCAGGAGCTCACAGATGCCCACAGATGCCCTGATCCAGGTCTGAGATCCCCCGGGACACCATCCGCCGTCTCATCCAAATCATGTCCAGACATTGTGGGAAGTGCATTCAGGCAGGTAGGGGCTTTACACACTACTGAGTCACATTATGAGTTGCTGTGATGAAATTCAAGCAAGTTGTAACAGCCTGTGATTTAAATTGTTAATTAAGTTTGAATCCAGCCCTTAACCATCACATTTAGAGGGGTTGGAGTAGAAACACAAGTAACATTTTGATTGGATCCATGCAACCGAACACGGATAGAAATGATCTTACCCTTTAAATTTACAGTGGATACTAACCAAATGTTTAAATTATATGTAGTTAAACAGCCAGAATTGTGAAAATATGCAGTATCCCTTCTACATAAACAAAAAAAAAGTAATCACATGGCAGATGTCTTTTGCTGGTGTAAAGCAATACACACTGGACCCGCAACGAAAAGCATGTCTGACAAGACTGACTATGAAAGCATCATGCACTGAGACACTTCTAAACCTGGAAGATGTTATCCATATGGATACAAGACTCACATATTGTTACAGCTACACATCTAAGCGCTTCAACACAGGCGCACAAGCGGGCTCAAATGAAAATTAACTTTGACACCTCACGTATAAACAGTAGGTCAGCCTCTAGAGACATTGGATATGCTTGTTTACATCTTTGAAAACCTGGCATTTGAGTTAAAAATGTTAGCTATAGCCGTATTATAGCCATTTGATACTTAAACAACTGTCTAGAGTGCATTGACACATTGTTAAACTTCCAATACGAGGTTCTCATATACAACTCATTTTGATTTAAACCTAATGTGACAGCTTTTGGTATGTGTTCTGGAATGACAATGTATAGGAAATAGTTGGCTATTAGTTCAGAAATGGTTGGTAATTAATAACATTTGTTTGCCAACATTTTAGTCATTTAGCACAGTGGGGCCAAAACAAGACAAAAACAATTATTTACTAAATGAATAAAAGCAGTTAAAATAAAATGCATTGCACAAGTATTCAAACCCCTGGCCAAATCTGTTATATAACAGAATTTTGTTAGACATTTTAGTTTTTTCTGGCATACTCCAGGCATGCTTTAAGATGTTACATTTTAAGTAAAACACATTTTGCCACCCTCTACTTCATATTATTGTTCTAAATTACTTTGTACCCTTTTCCTAATCCATGAATATGAATAACTTGAACTGCTGTAAAAGGCTCTTTGGTATTCATTTTTCTTTAGATTCACAGCCTGATCACTGATACTCTATTTTGAGTTTCAGTAAAGACTGGTCAAGGTCTAAAAATCTTAGCCCAATGGAGGAGTCATTGCCCACTAAAGACGGTTAACTTTCCTGCAAGGACTTTGCTGAATGCAATCCTCACTGCATTCTCTCTTAAAACTGTAGACACAACTGTCCCCTTTTATCTTCAGTAGTGTCCGCGTAGGATTGTCCCCTTTTATCTTCAGTAGTGTCCGCGTAGGATTGTCCCCTTTTATCTTCAGTAGTGTCCGCGTAGGATTGTCCCCTTTTATCTTCAGTAGTGTCCGTGTAGGAATGTCCCCTTTTATCTTCAGTAGTGTCCGCGTAGGATTGTCCCCTTTTATCTTCAGTAGTGTCCGCGTACGATTGTCCCCTTTTATCTTCAGTAGTGTCCGCGTAGGATTGTCCCCTTTTATCTTCAGTAGTGTCCGCGTAGGATTGTCCCCTTTTATCTTCAGTAGTGTCCGCGTAGGATTGTCCCCT
>JACXGK010008359.1:0-22668 GCA_016801125.1 Novumbra hubbsi
GAACAGCAGGTGTTAGAACAGGAATTTGAACAGCAGGTGTTAGAACAGGAATTAGAACAGCAGGTGTACTTGGTAGAAAAAAACAGCGTCAACTTCCTCTAACAGTATTTGGCTTTTGGATGTGTACTGATGGTTACACCCTGGGCAGGCTAGTGGGAGCAAACTGTGTCTGGAAATAATCCTTGAAACGTAATTGTGTGAACTGCAACATTACAACAGGGCAACACAAGATGTGAAAACTACACACACAAACACACACACACACACCTACATACACTCACATGCTCCAGGAAAATATAGTGAGTGAAAATTGTTTATATTAGATTTCACTAACATTGATTACATCTCCTTATGTAATTTCAGCTATAGAGATCATTATTGTGGCGGAGGGAGAGGGGGACTCAGGTGAGTGAGAGATCGTTATGTGGCAGAGGGGGGAGACTGAGGAAGATAAGAGATCATTATGTGGCAGAGGGGGGAGACTGAGGAGGATAAGAGATCATTATGTGGCAGAGGGGGGAGACTGAGGAAGATAAGAGATCATTATGTGGCAGAGGGGGGAGACTGAGGAAGATAAGAGATCATTATGTGGCAGAGGGGGGAGACTGAGGAGGATAAGAGATCATTATGTGTCAGAGGGGGGAAACTGAGGAAGATAAGAGATCATTATGTGGCAGAGGATGTACGGGACTCCTAAGTAGATGGTCCGTAATCACTTAGCCTTAGACACTTTCCCTCAAGGGAACCAAGTTTTGATCTTGATCTTATCAAGTTCCTTCCAATTTAAAAAGCCACCTACTGTGTCCTTGATTTTCTTGAGGGGACAAGGAGTCTCAACTGAAGGTTTGACATCACGCACAATGTAATGCGGATTGTAGTTACTCGTCTAATCCTGTTGGCTGCGAAGTGTCATTGTAATCAACACTGCACTACTGGTATCAGACTCGAATCTCATTGGTCAGACTGTACCTCCTTTGATTTTCATTAGTAAATTATCACTATAGTAGCCACAATAGGTTTTAAAGGCAGTATTCCTACAGGCGATACGTAGCTAGCTATTGAACTACATAGCGAGTTAGCTTACTCTGATCTTCACACTCCATTGCTTGGGAAAGTACACTTGCAAGTACACTCAGGTGTGACGTTGTGTAATGTAATTCTCAGCATTATTACCCATCATTCTTTCTCCTCACTTTCTTTTCTCTCTTTTGCTCGCCCCCTCTTATATCTCTCGCATATCTTTTTTTTGCCTCTCTTTCTCTCTCCACCTTCCCACCATATGTCTCTCCCCGGTCAGACGGTGCCCCTCCGGAGGCTTCTGAGTTCTCCCAGGCCAGCTTTGACCTGTCCAGTTTCATCGGAGGAGTCATCCTGGTGCTGTGTGTCCAGGCAGGAGGGTACTTCGCTATGCGCTTCCTGAAGAAAGACGAATCCTACGATCCAATGTGAGAGAAGGATAGTGTGTGTGTGTGTGGGGCATGAGAGTGCACGGTGCGAGAGAGAGTGTAGAGCGTGTGTCTGCGTGCTTTTGCTCCACAGTGACGTCTAGTGGCCGGAAGTAATTGAATAATGGGCTAAATTGTCGTGTCTCTCTGTGAATCTCCTCCGCAGAGAGCAGCCAGCCTAGAGGAGAGACAGGAGTACAGAAGGACACACGGGATGAAGAACTGTGACTCACCATTGCGTTACCATGCTTTGGATGACGTCAATCCACAATCATTGAATGTCATTGTAGGTGTGTTGTACTCTGGTGTGTGTGTGTGTGTGTTGTACTCTAGTGTGTGTGTTATACCCTAGTGTGTGTGTGTGTGTGTGTGTATGTGTGTTATACCTTGGTGTATGGGTGTGCTAAACTCTAGTGTGTGTGTTATACCATAGTGTGTGTGTTATACTTTAGTGTGTGGGGGTGTGTGTTGTACGTGTGTGTTATACTCTAGTGTGTGTGTGTTGTACTCTAGTGAGTGTGTTGCGTGTTATCTACCGTGTGTGTTATATTTGTTTTTATTTGCATGGTGCAAATCTGTGTTGTTATTTTTTATTTCTCCTCAATGTTCATTATGTTGTGTAACTACTGTGTGCGTGTTTCCTGTCAGCTGGCCTTTTCATGGATGTTTCTATCTTTTTACATTCGTAGTCTGGTTTGTGTTGCCTCGAGGATCTAACATGTTCAATTATTCCGGTGGACTTTTAAGGTTCCTTTACAACTCAGTGCCTTCTGATTTACAGTACATTTCACTAAATAATTTTCTCATAGGCTTGTTGTGGTGTGAAAAGCTCAGGTGTTTGAACATGTTTGTTAGGCTGTGGAACTGGTTTGGTTCAAGCTGCTTTCAGCAGGGAAGGATCTGTTCTGTGTTGCTGTGTTCTTTGGGAAAATAAAGATGTTGCTAAAGATGTGTTTATTTATTTGTTTACTGTGAAAGAGAACAAGAGAGCTAGAGAAATAAACAGAGATGACTAGAAATAGAGGACAGAAAGAGAGTGAGAAGACAGAAGATGACTAGAAATAGAGGACAGGAAGAGAGAGGGAGATAATGGAGTAAGAGACCATGACTAGACTGGGAAAGGCTGGGTAACTACTGAGGGATGGTGTATGAGACAGACAGACATACAGAGAGGGACAGACAGAAAGGGACAGAGAGAGAGGGACAGACAGATAGGGACAGACAGATAGAGATGGACAGACAGACAGACAGACAGAGAGGGACAGACAGATAGGGAGGGACAGACAGACAGAGAGAAAGGGACAGACAGAGATGGACAGACAGAGAGGGACAGACAGATATGGACAGACAGGCAGAGAGGGACAGACAGATAGAGATGGACAGACAGACATAGAGGGACAGACAGACAGAGAGGGACAGACAGACAGAGAGGGTGGGACAGACAGAGATGGACAGACAGATAGAGAGGGACAGACAGATAGGGAGGGACAGAGAGGGAGGAACAGACAGATAGAGAGGAACAGACAGATAGAGAGGAACAGACAGATAGAGAGGAACAGACAGATAGAGAGGAACAGACCGATAGAAAGGAATAGACAGATGGAGAAAGCATGATAGAGTAACCAGGTTACATTTGGTGTGTGTTTTGTTGCGATAGAAATAACAGGAAGTGACATAGAGCTGGGTGTGTCTGGTTCCTCAGCATGAGGACAGTAGAGGGAGTGGAGGAACATTAACTTAACTATTACACAACTAAGAAACAGACCTTTCAGAGCTCTGTGAAACTGTGTTCAGCTATTAGTTCACTAGTAAACAAAGTTCTGCTATTAGTACACAAGGAAACTGTGATTTAGATATTACTACACTAGCAAACAGTGTTCTGCTATTAGTACACTTGGAAACAGTTTTCTGCTATTAGTACACTTGAAAATTGTGTTCTGCTATTAGTACACTTGAAAACAGTGTTCAGCTATTAGTACACAAGGAAACAGTGGTTTAGATATTACTACACTAGGAAAAAGTGTTCTTAAAAACAGGCGCTTGATTGTGGAATTGTTTGTACTGAACAACCCTTCAACAAAATGTTCTTGCATGTTCTTGAACAGACTTGGAGGTCTGGTGAGATCCGGTTTGATGTGAGTGGCAAGTTTTGGTTAGAAGCAATGAGTGATGTATTTAAAGAAGTTACCAGCGTAGTTGAATCACAACCCAACACCTAACGCTTTTTTTCACTGGCTGTTCAATAAGGCACCATTTTATTTAAATGAACATTTCAGAACATAATAACATCCTGAAACCAGTGGTCGAGTCCACATACATAGGCTTGAGTTGTGTTAAATCGGACAAAATGTAGAAAAACATACTATACACAGTGGGTCTAGTAGAAACCTCCCATTTTCAAAACACTTCCCACATCCCAGTTAGTTTTGGAGTTGCTTGGCGGGTTGAGGTTGTTCAGCCAGAACCCACCAACTCAGTGAACTGAACACAAACAACCTGGCTTCTGTCCAGATCCACAAACAAAGGACTGAAAGCAGGACCTCTTTCTGTCTCACACACACACACACAAAAGGTTTAGTGCTTGAATTTCCCCACACAGAAACACAGAAGCTCTCATTTTTAAACTCTCTGTCTGTACCACCCAGAGTAGACAGAGTACACCCTGTGAGGAAGTGGTAGCACGCTGGTGTAGCGGCTCAGGTAACACTGTGCGAGAGCATCCGTCTGTCTTTGTGTTTCAGGCTGTGTTGGCATTTGTTAATGTGTGTTTAGAAGGTGTGGACAGCTTCTATAAAGTGCCCCGCCTAGCCATTATGGCAATATATCTATAAAGGATATACTCTAGCTCCAATCAAATAAAACTCTATTTGTTTCTTCAACAAACACACATTAGCGGGCACACGCCACACAAAACAACATGAGATTCAGCTTTCTCTTTACTTCCATCTAAACCTTTCCCTCTCTTCTTGTAAACATTTAATGTATTTGTTACACTATTGTTAAGATACATGTTTAGGGTATTTGCATACACCTGATAGGGGGGAGAATTGTTTCGTAAAGAGCAGTGGGACATATTTGTGAGGCATAGAAGACCACTAAACCACCCGAGGCGGCTTATTACATTATAATAAATAGAGTTCTGACTGTCGTGGCCATTACCTGGAGACAGGGTTTGTTAATGCAAATGGTGCTAAACAAATCAACTGCAGCTGCATATTCCAAACCGCACACTGAATGAATCAATGTTAACATACTATCTGATATCATATCATCTGGTATGTTATAATAAATAAACTGATCCTTGTATTAAAAGCGAAAGAGTTGTAAAAGCATATGCGTACGCTTCTTTTCTACAACATAAGATACTAATAAATACTTCACTATTCCACGCACGTCTCTCTGTTGCTATTTGCGTTGTGCTCCAGTTCGTGTTTTGAATCCTGCCTAAAAGAAAAGGCGTGTTCTGGTTACTTCAGTCTACCGTGTCACGTCAACCTAGCTCAAACTAAATTGTGCCAAGTTTGCCACCAGCCCAGACTCTGTTGACACCAAAGCTTCACACGGAGAAAATGTCCACCAATGCTGGACATCATTGATGTAGGTATGAGCTGTAATTTTTTTAACCTGTTTCATTCCAGTTTATGAGCACACGGGGGAAGTCTATCGATGTGCGTCTGTGTATTCTGCATATTTGCTTTATAAGGTGTGTATCGCGGTCGCAGGCAACTAAAGGCACCTCCGTAAAAAGTATAGCAGGTTAAGTTGTCACTCTATCTTGTCTCATTTGTCAGACATTTAGGGAAGAGTTGTGGTGGAAAAACTTAACGGAGGGTGTTTCGGTGTCCTGTACGCAAAACCAACAAACCACCAGAAAACAAACTACATAGAAGCTTGGAGCGCATGCTCACTTTCCGCACAGGTGAGACCACGTACATACGGAGAATTGAAAATAGGCTAAAGAAGAAGTAACTGACAAACCAAGTCAATCGATCCCTGTGCAGTGTGATAACTAATACTATTGTATTTTACGTCTCTCTCGGTCTCTCGCTCTTTAGGGTAATGGAGGGAGAAGGGGAGTTATTGGACCTGAGTCACCTGTCAGAGGCAGAGCAGGCATCCATCTTAGAGGTGTTGCTAAGAGACTCGGAGCTTCGTTGCCGGGATGAGGGTCGTGTAAGGTCAGAGGTGATTATTATTTAATCCTTTAGGTCCCTGCAGGGCATCAAGTTGAATGTAGATATAGAGTTCCGGTAATGTTGAACAGAGGGTTGGTTGTGGGACGGCCCAGCACTAACCCACCCTATTTAAATTGCTAAAACATAGTTTTATTGAAACACTAATTGCTTTATCAGACACTCCTGCCAATCACAGGCAATTCAAATGTGTGTTTTGTTGTGCATTTATTAACAATAATGAATAACTGTTTAAAAGGAGTAATAAAAAAATAAATAAAGTGAATGTGACGTTGGACTGCCAGGACCCTGCAACAGAAAGTGTCCGACCCCGGGCGCCTGAGGTCACTGTCGGGGGCGTGGTTTCACGAGGAGAGGAACAAACGGCATAGAGATGCAAAAGATGGAGTCGACATCGTGCAGGCCTCCTTACGACGCAGGAAGCCAAGAACGGGTCAGAACGCACAGTCCTTCCGTCTGAGGACCCCAAAAAAGCATTCCCATTCAAACTGCTATTTTTACTGTCCCCCCTCACTCTAATTCTAGCCCACACCCCAATTTGTGACTTTTACCCTAAACTTTAAGCCTAAAATATCTGGCATGGTATGGTTGATAGATGTGGCACTGAGTGGGGTGTTTCCTGGCCAGACAGCGGAGGCTCCTCCTATTTACGACAGAGACCCAACTGCTCAGGTGAAGGATAAGGAGGAGGACCAGAGGAGGTAAAGGCTCCTCACAAGACACAGGGTTGGAATGTGTCCTCCTACACAGGCAATAAACGTGTCCCCTGCCTGCCTTCCAGTTATTCCATATGTATTCCACATTTACACCACAGGTGTTCCACATGTATTCCACATTTACACCACAGGTGTTCCACATGTATTCCACATTTACACCACAGGTGTTCCACATGTATTCCACATTTACACCACAGGTGTTCCACGGGTATTCCACATTTACACCACAGGTGTTCCACATGTATTCCACATTTACACCACAGGTGTTCCACGGGTATTCCACATTTACACCACAGGTGTTCCACATGTATTCCACATTTATTGTATGCAATGTAATGCGTGTTGTTTTTACCATCTCAGTAACAAGAGTCTAAACCGTCTCACACCAACACCCACACCCAGAACCAGGAGCCCAAACACACAGGTTAGCTCTGCGAATTGCGTGTGTGTGCACGTGTACTACTATACTTGTGCAAGTCCATATTTCCTCAATAGTATATTAACTTATTGTAAGTATTGACTGATGAGGACCAAGCTGTTTAGGGTTATAATTGAGGTTGGGTTCAAGGTTATATTGTGATCCAAAAAGAATCACATCAGTTAAACTAGTATGTATGTGTGTGTGTGTGTGTGTGTGTGTGTGTGTTAGCTGGTGGGATTGGCTGTCTGTGATGAAGTGGTGTGTGTCACTTACCCTTATTCTCTATTATCTCCCTCCAGAGTCCCCAGGGCAGCAACAGCTACTCCTCCTCATCAGGTACTCCTTCCTTTCCGTCTTTCTCTTCTTGCCTTGTGCTCCCTCTCTTCCTGACGGAGGTGTCCGTGCCTTGCAGAGTACTACAGCAGGAGGAGCGGACAGGGTGACGAGAGGGAGGAGGTGCTACAGGTACACCGTGTCCTGATGTACCAGCTCACATTCACCAGGATCCTCCACATTGTTAAGCTCCTTTTCCCCGCTGTCATTTGGCTGTGTTGTGTGTGTGTGTGTGTGTGTTGTGTGTGTGTAGGACTCGGATGAAGATTTGGACTCTGTGTCCTCTGGTATGACAGAACAAGATCCCAATACTCTAAGGCCTTCCAGCTCCATCAGTAGCCTACAGTCTAGCTACACGGTGAGACCTAGTTTAGCTGGTGATCGTATCTCTCTGTCCCTCCAGCTAATTGGGATGATTTTGATTCGTTGTGCGTGTGTGTGTGTGTGTGTGTATGTGTGTGTGTAGTTGAGTGGCAGTATGATGAGTCTGTTTAGTTCAGGTGAGTTTGGTGCGGTAGAGGTGAAGGGGCGTATCCTGTTCTCATTGGACTACGACACCCCGAAGGAGGAGCTTCACGTAAGAGTGTGTCGCTGTGAAGACCTGGCAGCCGTGCGCAAGAACCGGTCCGACCCGTGAGTACCGGTGCCGGAGTCTTTCGTTTCACTGTCCTGGTGGGTCCAACATCCCTTCAAGCTGATTAAAACAGGGAACATTTGACATTTCGCTGTTTCCGAGGCTTCGTTTGACCCAGGGTTCGTTTTAAGGAGTTAGGTTCAGCTGAATTGGGAGCAATGTTTTGGGGGTCACCACAAAGATCGTGAAACACAACGTGTGTGTGTGTGTGTGTGTGTGTATGTATGTATGTGTATGTTGTAGGTACGTGAAGGTGTATCTCCTCCCTGATAAGTCATCTCACAGTAAGAAGAAAACATCAGTGAAGAAAAAGACCCTCAGCCCAGTCTTTGACCAGACACTGAAAGTGAGAACACACCTACGCGCACACACACACTCACACACACACACACACACGTATAATAGACAGACAGACTCAAGACACAACCGTATGTGTGTGTGTGTGTGTGTTTCAGTATAAGATCAGTGTGTCAGAGATGCGTGGCAGGACTCTGAACCTGTCTGTGTGGCACGCTGCCCCTCTGGGCCGGAACCAGTTCCTGGGAGAGGTTGAGCTGGAGCTGGCCCATTGGGACTGGACTCACACACACCCTGACTGGTACCAGCTGGTGCCACGGGTAGGACCCCCACCCACACACACACACCAGAACACAGCATGAAAGGTCATACACTTTGTGGGGATCTTAATTGGCAAGGAAGAGCGAGAGTGCTGAGAATTTCAACTAGCTCCTTTAAAACCCTTTTAACCAAATCGGTTTCTTTTTTTAAATCTTCCACTTCCTCCATCTTTCTGCCTCTCTCTCTCTCTCTCTCTCTCTCTCTCTGTCAATCTTTCCTCACCTTCTCCATCTCTCTTTCCGTCTTTCTCTCTCTTTCAGGTCCAGTGTAGCCCAGATTCTATCAGTAGTCGAGGAATGTTGGTTCTCTCTGTGAAGTTCACCCCAGCTGGTTCGGAGGGTGAGTTGAGTTCACTATGATTGTCACACTGACGCCACAACACACGGGCGTCACAGCACACATTGACGTCACCTCTCCCTCCCCCCTCCCCCCTCTCCCTGTCTCTCTGTCACTTTCTAATTATCCATGTTTTAATTGACTGTGAAACAAATGTCTTTGTGTGTGTGTGTGTGTGTGTGTGTGTAGGTGCCGGTCTACCTCTAACAGGCGAACTACACATCTGGCTGCGAGAGGCGCTAGGTCTCCTATCCACCAAAGGGGGCGCCATTGACTCCTTCGTCAAGAGGTGGGTCAGGGTTTGGGCTCGGGGTGTCGAGGGTGAGAGGTCAGGATTTGGGGGGGGGGGGGGTCTGTGGTGTAACAGACTTTCAGGTTATAGTTCGTGGGAGGAGGCTGTGTTAAATCTACTGAGGAAGGTGTTCGGTATAAACCTGCCCTACTTCTATTGAAGCTTTGTGCTGCCAGACGCCAGCCGGTCCAGCAGTCAGAAGACGCGTGTTGTCAGGCGGACACTCAGTCCCACGTACAACCACACCATGGTGTATGACGGGTTCCAGCCGGCGGACCTGAAGGAGGCCTGCGCTGAGCTCACCGTCTGGCACCGTGAAGGGTTAAAAAAACACCTCCTGGGAGGGGTCCGACTCAGCCCTGGGACCGGTGGGAGAAAAACACACACACACACACACACGTGTACATACGCACCCACAGTATGCAGTGTTTTTGCACGGATGAAATGGTAACAAGGGGTTTGTGTGTCGTGTAACAGGTCTGAGCTACGAGGAAGCAGTGTGTTGGATGGACTCCACGGAAGAGGAGATATCTGTGTGGACCTCCGTGATGCTACACCCAAAGCAATGGATAGATGCCACACTACCTATCAGAACCAACCTGGTTCAACGCTCAGAGTGACACACAATCTGGTTTAACACCAAACTGGCCCACAAAACCTGTTTATAAAAGTCATAGTTAGTGTCATAGTCTAAAGTGATATATGGGTGGTTGTGATTTTAGCCTATCTTCAGGGTTAGTTTTCCAGACCTTTCGGATAAATCAAATACATTTCAGTTTGTGCCGGGCTGTGGTTTAAAGATGCACTCCAGTCTCCTGTTCTCCTCATGTATCGTTAAAGTATGGAAAAGGACATGTCAAAAGTCAGGGAGTGGGACGGGTATGTAAAGTGAGGGAGTTAATCTTAGTCTGAACATCGCGGCATTTAGAATTGAAATGAGGAAACGTTATGTTACCCAAGCCTAGCTAATGCGAAATACATCCCTTTTAGATCCTCTGTTGACTTAACAATACAAAGGAAATGGAAAGAGGAAACTGGGAAATTGCAAATGACATCCAATAGATTGTGTGTGACCTGCAGATCTGGGTCAACTATGTCAAATACTTATTTAAGAGCATTTGATGTGCCCTTGATTAGACTGGGGGCAATAAATCCTATATCATAAACCAGGTGCTTTGAATCCTGAATGCTGGTATATGAGACATGTAATGCAGGTACTACACTACTTCACTGCTCTAATGGTGCTGTAACTTGTTTACAAGTAGTAGGGCATCTCAAGGGTTTATGTTGTCTTGCCGATAAACCACAGCCAAGCACTGTGTCCAGGCATTCTGCAAGGCGTAGTGCATAAGGGAGGGGTCATGGCTGTATGCCACACCCCCATGTGCCTTATTGCTTGATTTGCCAACTGGGGAAACTGTCCAGTATTGTATTAATCCAGGACTGATTATTGGTTGTGATGTTTTACAGGGAACGGTTTCAGATCATTTAATATTAACTGAATGATTATTTCTGTGTAGTAATGATACTGTACATCAATAAAATAACATTTCCGTTGTCTAGTGTCCTAATGGAATTTTATGGACTAAATATAAGTATGCACCATGAAATAAAAAATATAAATGGAACTATATTATGCAAATGATAAAATAATTTAAATAAAACACGATACATATGTAATGGTGTATTTCGACAATTAACGATTTATTTCACTATTTCATACTTGATGAAATATTTATTTCATTGTTGCAGATTAAAGAAATACTGTCTACTATGCTTGGACTTTTAGCTAATGTATTTAGTTTTAAATATTTTACATAGACAGGGTTGTACATTACTTTCAAACATCAAAGGATATAATTCTATAGTTACTGATACCAGATTATAAATATTAAAAACTGATAAAGTCCTTAAAATCAGTCACTGAATTCGTTGATGAATCAGTCACTTTACCCATTCAAGTTGGAGGGCCTTTACCGACTACAGTTTTTTGATGGGTGCATCGATTTTATTCTGCGCTTAGGTATAACATAGCACCGAATGACTTTGTGAGGCCTAGAGAGTAGGTCGGGACATAGTTTTAGTGGGCCTCATGGTCAAAACAACACACAAGCCCCCAAAAATACAACCCACTACAGGCAATATCTCTATGCGACTTTCTGAACAAAGAAGCCCAAATTCCCTTCTAATAAGCGGATATTGCAAACCTGGCGATAATGTCAAATCACCAATCAATACACATTATTCGGAAGAGTCTGCCCTTCCAACTTTGTTGGTTGAAAAAAAAAACTGATTTAATGACGGATTCAATAAATACTGATTTCACAGTGACTGCAACCATGAAATCTACCATTATAAAACTTTTATATTTAATTTATTCCATTGCGTATGAGTATATTTAATAAAGTCCCTAAAATTCCTTCATCTCCATCGTATTTTATCTGTTCATGTTAGGAACATATAACCGCCAGGGTAAGCTGTTTCACAATTGTATTTTGTATAACGTCCCGGTGGAAGGTGACTGACCAGTACACAGAGAACCGCGCGAGTACAAGTAACGAGAGCCACAAGCTCGACAGTACTCGCCGCGGAATAAGGATATAGAAAACCGGAGGAAATATTCCTCTTTACTTGAAAGATTTTGTACATGCCCGAAAAAATGCTAAAATATTTATTGGAGTGCATAACGTAAGGGTGTCACATGATCCAAGTCACATGATATGACATTGTGTCATGTGATTGAGGCACTTCTTTCAGGACTATGATTGGACCTTATGTCAATAATGTTTAGCGAGCACAAATAAATTAGGTAAACTATATTTTTTTTAGTTCAGCGAAGATGTCCATTTGACCGTAGTTATATACGCTAAGCACTACTCAAGATACGAGCAACTATGGGCTGGTACACTGCAGCTGTGCTGTTGTGTGGTGCAGTAGGTAAGCTCTGTTTTTGTCACCGAGTTCAATTAGATGGTTGTCTTTATATTTAGGTGTTTCACGTGCCTTTTCGTTTTAGGTACTAAATTAGTATTGGTGAAGTCATGTCAATGCTCAACTGAGTTTGTATTATAATGGATTTGAACGAAATGCAAATTAGTAACCAAATTCCCCGCGCCCGTATCTCGTGACACTCTTGAAAGTTGCCTTAATTAGTCCCCGATGTCAGAATTACCGGTTTTGATTTGCATTAACTCTACAGCTGTTGTCTCACTTGAGCATCGGATAGTCCCATGAATTTAAATGGTTTGGTAACGATGTCGAAGTTAATAATTTTGTTCTGGTGGTGGTGTGAGGGTACCATAGTTTGTATCCATTTTATTTAACGTTTCGTTATGTTCTTCACAAAATGGGACTACACAGTTGATTTCTGGGCAACCTCGACGTGTCTGTCCGGTCGTAGTTTTTATTAGAATGGTCAGCAGCTTTAGTTTTTTTCGTCTTTAACACAATCTTCTCATTGACATTTTTATTTTGTTGTTGACATTTTTATTTTGTTGTGCACGACCAACAGTCCACCACCAAAACGTACTTGTCATGGGTCACAGGGCAGGCCTTGCAGAATGTTGTGACTGGTAAAGGTACTGGAGACGCAACATAATGACACCTCATACATACATATCTGACATTAACACTCTCCTCAGCGGCGGCTGTTCCTTCGCTTCCAGACTTCGGGAAGGTGTACCATGTCAAAGGTGAGTGAGTCGTTATTGAGGTGTGGGTTTTAACTCGTTACACTCTTGTAGCAAGCGCTTTCATCTGCAGCAGCTTTGTTTATTATGTCATGGTTTCCGTTTCAGGTGTGATTTCCCTACCCTATGCTGAGATCAAGGAACCGTTCGAGGCCTGGTTTGACTTGAAGGGGAGGACCAGTCGCATTGACTACTACCACGGTAACATTACCCCCAGCACATGTAATCAAGCAAAATTGTAAAAGCTCAACCGCTAGTTTTCCTTCTAGAGTTGTTTCTGGCTTGATCGTTCCTATGACGTAACCCTGCTTTTTGTGCGTCAGTGTTTATTCGTGTTGCACTGGAAGATATTGAAGGTGTGTTGTCAGTGAATAACTAGGAAACTGAGAAGCCTTTGTACTGCGTAAAGGTCAGTAGACTGAAACATCAGCACTTCTAGTAAGCTGACCTTGCAAACTTAGCAGTGAAGTAGAGATTTTTTTTTTTCTCAAATTTGTTACAACACAAGGTAGGAAGTAGCGACTGGTGGACCACTAAGATCAGGGATGTACTGCTTGTATGGTATGCAGGCTTTGGTTACAGGCCAGTACTAACGCAGTCAATCCTTTGTATGTGCGTTGTCATTGTGACTTGCAGGTCAGGTGTTGACCTACCAGTTGGGGGCAGAGCTTCCATGGGGATCATCCTATAAGATCACGCCTGAGACTACAGAGGTGGAACTTAATGTCAAGAAGTGCTTTGAGGTCAACGGCACAAAGGATGAACCCGTCACCCCTCAGGGGTCAATACCTGATCTCCAGGGATTCATGGTGCGTGTGACGGCATGAGAAATATACAAATGTTTTGAAAATGAAACGAGTAACTGTAAATTATTACAGATCGTTTAATGTGTGTGTAGTTCCTCAGGATGGAGTACTATGAAGGCGCATTGTGTGAGGTCTGGCAGAACGTAACGACTGTTGGCAACAAGAAGAATACATATACGCTCTGGGTGACACGCCCTAAAGGCAGAGCTATGGGAGGAGCCGAGCCGACCAGGCCTGTGCATTATGAGATGATGGGTTATAACACCCTGCTGGGCTCCCACTACGATAAGTACCTGGTTGACTATGAGGTGTTCAGCTCGGAGTTTGACCCCAAGGTGTTCGCACTGCCTGAAGGTACGGACGCCAGCGCTGCCCCACCCCCTCGCCGGTGAAGAGCAAGCCATTTGACCTTCACCTTTGACCGTAACCCCTCCCTGATATTCCTAGGTATGACGTGTGGCTCGTTCCCCGGCCCCGGGGCGGAGCACCACCTGCTTGCCAATCCGATGAAGGATCTCGTCCACACTTCCTCATTAGGCCACGCCCAGCGGCTGTTTGGCCACTTCAAGGAGAAGTTTGGCCGCCGCTATGGTGACGTGAGGGAGCACGAGGAGCGTGAGCGCGAGTTTGTTCACAACCTCCGGTAAGAAACTGCAAAGGCAGGAGGCCAAAGTGTGAGGCTACTGTGACGTACTTCCTGGTTGAGTCAGTCATGTGACACGCAGGGCAGAGTTCACCTTATGGGGACTGGAGGTCAAGGGGGGGGGGGGCAATGTTTTGGACATGTTTTGGTGCAAAATGTCACCCAGGCACTGGTCTCTCGCTACCAGTTACGTCCACTCCATGAACCGAGCTGGCCTGTCATTCTCTCTGGCCGTCAACCCCCTGTCTGACCGGTCCGTGTCTGAGCTGTCCGCTATGAGGGGCCGTAAACAACGGAAGACCCCCAACAACGGCCTGCCCTTCCCCATGCACCTCTATGCTGGGGTCCAGGTCCCGGATCAGCTGGACTGGAGGCTCTATGGTGAGTGTGGTGGGGGGGGGGGGTTATTGGTATTTGCAGGGGGGGTTTATTGGTGTTTGCAACTGTTCTACAGGTGCAGTGACCCCGGTGAAGGACCAGGCCATCTGTGGCTCATGCTGGAGTTTTGCCACCACTGGGGCTGTAGAGGGTGCTGTTTTCATGAAGGTAAGAGGCTTTGTGATTGCGTTCAGCCGTTTTATAGCCATACAGCCGTTATATCTAGAGCCCCTCTCGATGTGGCTCTGGATAAAACCACGGTCAACACTGTTTGTTATTGGGATTTATTGATACGAACCCTTTTCTTGCCAGGTAGATGAGGATAAAGTCTGGGACCTGGGGTAGTTATTTGTGTGCTTCACATTCTGTTTGCAATTTGTCTTAGTCACACACACACACGTTTTCGCTGCCATCATGTGTTTTGTGTGCTGGTGACATCTGTCCCTCCAGTCGGGGTCTCTCCAGGTCCTGTCCCAGCAGATGCTAGTGGACTGTAGCTGGGGCTTCGGCAATAATGGTTGTGATGGAGGGGAGGAGTGGAGGGCTTACGAGTGGATCATGAAACACGGAGGCATCGCCACTACGGAGGCCTACGGAGCCTACCTCGGCATGGTAAGCCTGATCGACACCAACCCTTCAGATGGCAGAGATGCCTTTCGCTTGAAGTTACCACCACCCTCTTTTTAATTTTATTTGAAAAAAACTTTTTTTTGCCCTGAACAGAACGGCCTGTGCCACCTCAACTCGTCCCAGCTGACTGCGCGCGTCCAGAGCTACACCAATGTGACGTCGGGTGACGCGGAAGCCCTGAAGGTGGCGCTGTTTAAGCGCGGCCCAGTGGCTGTCAGCATTGACGCGGGACACCGGTCCTTTGTCTTCTACAGCCACGGGGTCTACTATGAACCCAAGTGTGGTGAGTTACTGTCTGCCCTATA
Organism: Novumbra hubbsi; assembly: GCA_016801125.1. Lineage (NCBI taxonomy): Eukaryota > Metazoa > Chordata > Actinopteri > Esociformes > Umbridae > Novumbra > Novumbra hubbsi. The sequence goes on from JACXGK010008359.1 coordinate 15,440, forward strand.
CGGAGGGACTTGAGTATGTGGATGGACAAACACACTCAGCCCCCCTCTCCCTCACCCCTTCTAGGTAACGGCACGGATTCCTTGGACCACGCCGTACTTGCGGTGGGTTATGGGGTCATGAATGAAGAGCCCTACTGGTTGGTGAAGAACTCCTGGTCAACCTACTGGGGAAATGATGGCTACATACTGATGTCTATGAAGGACAACAACTGTGGTGTGACCACTGATGCTACGTTTGTCACGCTGGCTTAGAGGGATGGACACACGCATATATATACACACACACACACACGGGTAGACAGACTTGTGACAGTAATGATGTTGTAATCTTATTCAGGCAGTGAGACAAGTTTTTTGCGCTTTAACCCAGTGCCTCCACTGTTCTGTATAGTAAAACTGCTTTGTCACACCCTGACTAAAGCTAATACATTTTGAATCATGCTTCACTGTGGGATCATTGGAATAAATTGAATGTTTTGTACTTGCTGCTCATTTTTCATGCCGTTGGGCTAAGTATTCTCTGACGCAATAATGACTAGCAATGTCATGCATTAATAAGCCTGTGTATCTCTAGGCCCGCTGTTAGCTCCTGTCGCTGTGAGGTAATATAAGGTTCTCCGTTGAAATGTCCGCGAGGATGCATGAGTCTACGTACTGGTTCATTAGCATGCTACGGTTCAAGTTATCAGTAAGAGTAACAGATGAAATCAGGGACAGGCTGTCGTTATTACCAGGAGTTGAGAACTCGCTGTCACGGCAGCGGTGTTTAGGTGTGGCCCCGGTAAAGATACCGGCCATCATGTGAAACGCCAGCTGGATCTGAGGCAGGCAGATCCAAACGTACAGAATCTTCTGTTACTTTCCAAACCCACCGACATATTTTAAAATCTGGTCAAAATTATTTTTTTCAATCCAGTCAATTGTCTTTCGTAAAATAGATTAAATTAATCTCGACCAGACATTCTGTTGCTATTTGGGATGAAGCGGTGTCCCTTAAATAATGTCTGAGATGACAGATCTAGATCAGTAAAACATTCTTAAGTAAATTATTATGAACATAAATAGGTATACCATATTGTACTAAACGCTCCAGAGTTAACAAAAAGCTTTAAATAATAGGTTAACCCATATGCAATCGATCCAGTGTGTTTGCCTCCAAAAAAGATAACAGGCAACAACCCTGCACGTGCCAGCGGTGCGCCAGCGGACGTAGAGGCAGCCTAACGTGTGTCTGGTGTCCACTCTTAAGTCTTATTAGTGAGTGGCGGTGAATGTTTTTCCGGTCCCTTTGCCTGTTTTTCTGTCTTTAAGATGCGGACCACATTTTCTTTTACATATATAAATCACTAAAAACAATCTAATAAAATCAGTACGAACCCGATCTTTGAAAAATCATACGAACCAGTTAGGTGATAAATCTTCTGATAACGACTCCGTCCTGAAAAAGCTAAACCTTCCCAATCAAAAAGAAACAACTGCACAATTCTTGTCTTTAAGATAGCGGTTTCTTCTGCTTTACATCATAGAATAACGTTTTTTTATGATTCTCAAAAACAGCGCGCAAGTCACGTAAAGCTTTGTTTTTCCTAAATAATCTACACTAGTAAATGTTCCCTAGTTCGTGCGTGCATGCCTTTGTGTATGCGTGTGAGAAAAAGACGACATGTTTATAATAGAATATGTTCGAATTTACGAAAAAACGAATCGTGCTATCACCTGTTTGATCACCGGTACGGTTACGTGTTCCGATGGCACTTCGAGGATTTTCTGTCGCTGTCCGTGGACTAACGGTGCTGAACGTTTTGAATTTGGAGCTACTGGGTTCGCGCGTGGGATATCCGCAAGCGTTACCTGAGCAAAGCAATTGTACCTGCTGTACCTGTCTTAATAAATAGTGCGTGGAGCGAGTAGGCTGCCTGTTATAGGTAGCAATTTGTTGTCTCCGTCAGTTGAACAAAATTGCCAGTGTTTTCTTGATGTAAGCAATCCGACCGTTTACAGTTATTGTAAAGTAACCGCACTAGAGCGCACACTAAAGATTGAATGGACTTTGGTGTTACTGTCTGGTCTCTTAAGACTCAACACTGGTGCTGTACCGCCATCTTGTGTTATGGTATTGCTGCAGTACGCTCAAGACCTCTTGATTTCTACCAAACAACACAGAACATCCCCTTGACGTACATCAAACTGAACAAAAGCAAAAAATATGGTAGATACCACCTAGGTCTTAGATTTTCCCAAGTGACAAAGGGTCCTCTGCGTCCCCAAACTCACACAGTTCGTATTGGCCAGCCAATAAAACACTCGGGAGTGCACGCACAAACATCTTGTGTTGAACATCAGCATCTTGTGACGGTGTGTTGGAAAATAGTTCCTGTAATTCTTTCCTGTAATGATTTCTGTAAACATGAACAGGATCTAGGTTTTGAGGTCAAACAATGTTTATTTTTTTAACCAGGTCAAATTGCCAACATAACCATATCTGTAAAAATGCCTAAACATTAAAAAATTTAATATCATAAATTGACCCTGAATTCACAATACAATCCTGCAGCAGTTGTTAACGTTCTTGACGTCACGTACAGTGTGGTGGGTTTTGGGAAGCTGGATGGAGCGAGAGCAAGAGAAAGAGAGCGAGGGAGAGCGAGAAAGATGGCTGTTGGCGTGGGAACGCGTACAGATATAGAAGACTCGAGTACAGCGAACGTGACCTTGACAAGATAGACATATCCATCATTTTGATCAACTGACTTAACGGCCGTACTGTATGAAAAGTTCCAGTTTTCTCGTTTTCATTTTACGCTTGTTCTTGCAATAGCCTACCGGGATTTCACCGCATCGCCTTGCAGCGTTTAAAAAACATACGAATTATTACAAAGGTTCCCTATCTGGTTGTTCTTGTGATACAAGGGATAAACGACAGGATTTCTGGAGGCCATCGTCACAGATTGCGCGAAATACTGTGAGTTAGCTATTTACAACTGCTAAGCATATGTGTTTATTGACAATGTACAGCGTGTAATTGCAGTGCAGAGTACTGTTTTTTGGCAATTTAAGAGACGTTGTATTTATGTTCCCACAGATTTTTTATTAACTTAGGCTATTGTCTAGACATGCTGTTTATACGAGGTGATGAGCGGACAACTCAATGTATCCGCGGCGCTACGTCATGATGTGGCCTATCCTTGCCGTGGCCACACCCACAGCGTGGTTTCTGCGGATGTTAAACAGGATGTCAAATCATTTGGGATTTATTATTGGTCAGGGGTTTGTTAAGGGTTGTTGGTTGTATGGTCTAATCGTAGACCGCATACAACCCCATACAACCAATTATTTTAACTTACAAATAACTCCCCCTTCACCCCCTCCTTCGAGCAAATTGCACAAGTCAATCCACGCCTTGTTTGGAACTTCCCTGCTTCCTATTAAGCCTCCCAGCTGAAGTTTCACTAATTCCCTGTAACTGTGCCAGTATCAGTTACAGTAACCTACCACTTGGATCTTATCACTAAATGCTCCAATTTTACCCGTCAGCAGTGACATATAACCAGATCAGGCAGGCTGTGTTGACCGTGTGATAATTTATCACAGCATTCCATGTTGTGGAAGCCACAACAGTGTATATACATTATCTTTGGTTTTCTCAGTGACTGCAGTTGTCTTTTGAACCTCTTGCCTAAACTGCATCCAAACCTCAGTAGAGGAGGAATGGGTTGAATTGCTGACCACAGTGCAGTACCTTGCCCTTTACTGACCTCATGGATCCACAACGTTGGCGTAGGTGCATGTTTCTGATTCACATCACTGTTTATGAATAATGTAGAGGTTGTGGTTCACTGCTTGGCTCTGACCCTAGCTTAATTCCGTGTATTAAGTGGTTTGTTCATGCGTAGTTAGTGCATCCATATCTCCACGAACATCCTGATGGCTAGGCTATGACCCCACTGAGCCATTAAAAGCGCTAACCAAATCACAACAGATAAAATATATTTTGGTCAGTAGTCCCTGAACAGTTTAATAATTGTGTGCCAAATTCTTATGCTCTCGGCAGCTGAGCTAAAAATAACCCAATACATTTGTTTTCAGTGTTCAACGCCTCAGGACTTTCCTATGTATTTAAACATCTGCTATTTGCCATAAAGTGTAGCCTGCTAGCTACATTCGAATTTCACGCTTAGTGTGGCTAGGTGAAGTGTGCAACATAATGTCCATATATATGTATTTATCTTTTTACCACCTATTGGTTGTGAATGACCACAGCTGTTAACTGAGCCGTGTGTGTTTGTGTGGTGGACAATATGAAATATGCAGTTGCTATCTAAACCTCTTGCTTTTGTATCAGATCTCTAAATATCTTGTGGAGAGTACTGATCAAAGAGCAAAGACTTGGGAAAAGCTTTATCCCTACGTAACCTGATTCATTACGTGTAGAAATGATTGGATAGGTAGGTCTATTATTAGCAATATGAAGAAAAAAACCCTGCAGGGCAGATTGAGTGTGATTCAGCTGTGTCTTCTACAATCACTTTTAGGCACTGTACAGATTAATATGGGTGGGTGGTGTGTGTTCTGTGTCTGGGTGTGAATGTAATGCATGTGTGTTTCTGCAAAACTATAAGCTGTACAGTGAATGCAGGAACCACTGTCGTGTATATTACACAAGGACTATTGTACTGTAGTGTATATTCCACAGGAAATACAGTACCATAATGTATAGTCCACAGTGTCTACTGTAATGTCCATAGAGACTACTGTATTGTATAGTCCACAGGGACTCCTGAACTGTAATGTCCTCTGGGACTACTGTACTATATTGTATAGTCTACAGGAGCTACTGTACTGTAGTGTAAAGTCCACCGGGACTACTGTACTGTAGTGTAAAGTCCCCAGAGACTACCATACTGTAGTGCAGGGGTCTCCAAACCGTTCCACGGAGGGCCGAGTGTCTGCAGGTTTTCGTTTTTCCTGTAAATTGGTTCCAGGTTCAGACCTAAATAACCAGATGAGGGTAGACCTAACCAATCAGTGACATAATTAATCAGTCAAGTACAAGGTGAGAGTGAAAACCTGCAGAGACTCGGCCCTCCGTGGAACGGTTTGGAGACCCCTGCTGTAGTGTATAGTCCACACTGACTGTTCTATAGTTTAAAGTCCATAGGGACTAACATAATCTAGTGTATAGTCCACAGGGATTACCGCACTCTAGTGTATAGTCCACAGGGCTACTCTGATATAGTCTGCTGATTTGCTGCAAAGGAAGACATTCCCAAGGTTGCAGTGCCGCTATGCATCAGTCGTGATAATGTAGAAGTGTCGCAGAGGCCTTCATAGCAACAACAATACATCCGGCCAGCTCCTGAATTCATTATATTAGACCAGGGATCACCTGGAGGAACCAGTGACTTAACATCACCGACACGGTCCCATTTCTTCACTTTGTACATCGAAATATAATCAACACAAATAAGAACAGACTACACAATGAAGACGAATTTCAACTGAATACAATGGGTATTGATGAGCGTATATAATAAAGAGATTCATATACAGTACGGATCTACAATGTCAGTATAGTACATCTAGATTCTGGGAGGGGAAAGGAGCCTGAGTGCAGTAATGTGCAGGTATGTAGTATAGAGGTGGCGACGTGGTGAACACAACATGTAACTATGGGACAGAGGGTTACAGCACACGCAGAGACGTGGTGGTGGGTTTACTTCTATTTGTGTCTAGACAGGAAAAACAGATTCAGCGAGCCCTGGCTATGAAAGTACCAGTGAACCCAGGGTGTCAGCAGCCTCACTGCAGCGGTTGTTTTAGGGAACACTGATTGGCTGTTCGGCTGGCAGATGGACCGGCCAGTGATGAAGTGGCTCTCAGAGTCTCTATGGTGACATTTCTTTGTTCCTGTCTTTCTGTTTCTTTCTCTTTTCTCTCCCCCTCTTGTCTTTCCTTCTCTTCTCACCACACTTCATCTTTTTCTCACTCTCCTCCTCCATTTCCCTTTGTCTTGTCACTTTCCCCCCTCGTACTGTTGCTTTCCCTTCCGCATCTTCCAAATATCTGTCCCTTCCTCTTTCCCCTTTCTCTCTTCGTCTAGGTTCCGGACCAGGCACCCTACGACTCTCCCGTCCGCAGGTACCGGGCCACCCAGCTGGAGTTCCAGGCCCGTCTGCCCATGGCCCGCTGTTCTCTCCCCCAGTGAGAGCTGATCCACGCTGGCCTCCCCGGCCCCTACCCTGCCCCCGGACCCAGACCCCGAGACACCGCCTGGCCCGGGCAGCCTACAGGAGGAGGAGTATGTGAGCCAGCCGGACCCGCCCACCCCACCACAACCATGCAGGGACGCGGAGACCCTCACAGGTGTGTGTTTGTCCCCCTACTGACAGACAGTACATGTTTAAATGTTTAGGAGGTGATGCGACTGGGTCTGGCCTGTGATCCTCATTGTGTTTGTAACCTCCACCCCAGATGTGTGTAACACCGCTGACCTGCCGGAGGTGGAGATCATCAGCCTTCTGGAGGAGCAGCTGCCGGTTTATCGGTTACGTGCGGACACGGTCTACGGCTACGACCATGACGACTGGCTGCACACCCCGCTGCTATCACCCGACGCACGAGTCGACCTGACCACCGAGCAGATCGAGGAGACACTCAAGTACTTCTGTAAGTGGCAGAGTGTGAGGGAAGAGGTGTGTGTGTGTCGGGGGGGGGGGGGGGGGGGTAATGCTTTTTAATGCTTAGGAGATGACAGGTGGTTTCCAGACAAGCTCTGTATTGAGTCTGATGCATGACTCAGAAAGTGTATGTGCTATATGCGCTGTGTGTGAGTGTATGTGTGTGTATGTGCTGTATGTGTGTGTGTGCTTTTGGAGAATGTCAGACTGTTATCTTAGGTGACAAATGTCTGTTATTTGTGTTAGCGTAGCTCCATTACGTAATGTCACAGTTAAGACATCTAACTTGACGGATGTTGTTGTTTTTGTTTCATTACAGATCATCTAGATTTTAGTGCTGAAGAATCGTTGTTTTTTATGCTTACTGTGGTGCCATTTGCTTGAGTGTTTAATATAGACCAGGTTGATTGAGATGAAAATGTGACACTGGGATGGGTTTTTAGGTCATTGTCCATTAAAGTGTAATCCGGCCATATTGATTGTCAGACATTAGATTAGTATCAGCTTGAGGGGCATGGGAGCACTGGCCTTGTGCAAGCATGGAAAATAGTC